>OW028583.1:23610016-23620016 GCA_932294295.1 Alitta virens | reverse complement strand
GTGGAGTTTATTCTCCTATTTCCCTTTTGTCGGCATTTAAAAAATCGAATTCTAGACAGATCTAAAGCTTTTGACAGATATTTCACCAAAAACGGAAGGTTTTGTTTGTTTCTATGTTTACAAAGAGCTAAATAGAGATGATGTGAATTCACGAGTTTTTTGTTTGTATTTTTTACCCCCTTTCTTCAATTTTTTTTTATGTTTGCTGTTAAAATACGACTTCACAGGATACGCCTATTTGTTCGTGGTCATGCATAATTTTGTAAAACACTGAAACCTCAGTATAAAGACCACCTTACTATTAAGTCCACTTCACAGTAAAACCTGTCAAAATGAAATGATAATTTCTACAGGTCATTTTGTCGATATGTGATTTGATAATTCTTCATATATAAAAATAAGAAAAAAATTGCAATAGAAATAGTCAAATAAGTTTTTGTTTTATTTTATTTATATCATATCTATTTATTATTATTTATTTATTTATAATATTATTACCACTACTTTTTTTTGTTCATATCTAGAGAAACATTGTATATAACTATAATAAAAAGTAACTAATTGCATGTAGGTTATTCATGGAAGCATCAATGGTAACCCTTTTAACAGTCCTAATTAGGCCTATATCAGATTATGCTTGTACCTAACTATATTTTATCATATTTCACTTACTAGAAGGTCGCCTTACTATATAGCGATAAAGCTGTATTATTATGTCATAATGAATTCAATCTACGCTGCAGGTGCAATGCTGGCCTAGTTAAGATGTACAGCAAAAAATCTTATTTTATGCATGTCACTACAGCAAAAATATATTTTCATAATACATAAATAATATAACGTTATGGTGACATATTTCTTTTTTCATTTTTTTTTTTCAATAGCGTTTTGATTTTGTTTAATGAATAAAAACGCATAAAATAAATATATAAATAATAAATTTGTATATATTACCTCACACAAAGGCATAAAATGCCATTTCACATTGCAATTGGTAGCCCATTTTCTGTAATATCAGTTTAAGTATATTCTATCAAAATCGTTACAAAAGCTGATGCCTACAATTTATTTTAGGATAATATTTTACGATAATTAACTGCTGCTACTTACGCACTTATGATATTCTATAAAACCAGAATAATATATTGTAATGTAAAACCACACTATCAAAGTACCCATCACTGGTAATACAACATGTAAGTCAGTAAAGATTTCCCTATATATCAGCTCCAATGCATATTAGTAATTAACAACAACAACAAAATACCACAATATATGATTGATTGACCAAAAGGTCATAATTATGAAAAATAATAATTTCCCATTTGTTCGTTTCGTGTTCGTCACAGAAACGTATTTTTCTTCAGTCGTCCATTTCGTTTTGTAACGAATCCCAACTTTAAAAAAAAACAAAAAAACTCAAACACTTAAAAATACGGATTAGTATACGGTAAACGGAACTTACTATAGTGCTCCATGACCTTTTTGCCCTCTTCTTCACCAGGTAGCGCCATGCCCATCTGTTTCATTTTTTTCAAGTGGTTTTTGCCACTGTAGTGCTGCTTGGCCTGCACCTCCGAGTTCAAGGTGATATTACAAATTTCACATTTGACTGATTTATTCACTCGCTCGCCCTTCAGTCGAGGCAGTTTTGGTAGGAACTGGAAAAAAAAGGACAGAAAAACTTTTGATAAGTACTGTATATTGCATTTTTTTTAGTATTTATGGTATCGCGATACGTTAATTGCAAAAAAAAAAAATAACAAAAAAAAAACAACTTTCCCTAATCATCAGTTGCTAGTAATGTTGATACAATATGTTGTCCTGACACTGGCCAATATCGAAACTATGTTGGCCATTTGGAATGCTATCTTGATATGCCATAGATATGAGATATTATCAATTGATATTAAAATAAAGTTCAGTTAAATGTGTCTATGCTATGGCAAGTGACAGACCCCACATATATGGTAAATATGTAAAATGGTGTGGACTCCAAGCCTCATCATCATTATTACATCTGCCTCTGGTAGCATGTAGTAATATTTGACTATAAGGTTCAGAATATAACATGAAGTTGTATTTTTAAAATAATAGCATTTCTCGTGCCTTAAAGGGTGTCCTTAAGGGGGCTGCACTATCCTTTAACTTTTAAATCCTTAAATATATCATCTAATATATAGAATCAATCCAATGAAATATTGTATTATCTAGGAAATTTAAATAGTTTCACTGTGGAAGAAGACTTTTTCTAAAGGGAAGAAATTTCTGTTTAGCGAAAATAATTGCTTAATTTTCAAGCATGTTTGCCGTGATTTTCCATTCGGATAATCCGATCAAGTATAAAAGATTTTGCCCAACTTGAACACTCTATCTGTACATACATGTTTTTTTTTACAATAATCAAATCATTTTTTATCTTACAAAAAGATCAAAATGCCTAAGTTCTTACGCTTGAAATATTGGAAACCATGCCCCGATTGGCAATTTTCATAATCTTTATAGACATATGAAAGGCATGTAATTTAGCCAAAAATAAAAACACGTTAATTATGCTTGAATGTTCTGTTATATTGATGTACAGTGGAACCTCACAATTAAGACCACCCCATATTAAGACCACCTCTATATTAAGACCACTTCACAAAGTCTAGTTATAATATAATTACACAAACCCCAATATCAATGACTCAATGCTACTGGGTCTGAAGCTCAGCCAGCTTATATATCACCAGCTGCGAGAGGCAGATGTTATGGTCAGAAGATAAGACAGCTTGGAGTCCACACCATGCTACACATTTACCTCATTGGTGGAGTCTTTTACTTGCCTCAGCATAGACACCGAGTACAAGGCACCTCCGATTTAACGTCTCATGCGATCGACATCCAGCTGCTGGGATGTAGCTCACAAAGAGTTGTCGCATCGATACATGTACTAAGACCACTTCAGCGATTACCAATAGTGATCTTAACAACTATGATGCTATACTGTATACCGGTACATCTTCTTGATATATAACTCTTGACATAAGTCATAATAACCCATGACATAACTCATTTGGACTTAATCCAAGAGATATATAATCTAATATAACGAATTACTGGGAGCCAGAATGATGGCTAATCATCCCACAGATCAATAGGAAGCTTTTCTTACAATTGTCTTTTTTTGGCAGAGGGTCTAACTCATCTGAGGGGCCCAAAGATCATAATTAGATTGGCCATGGTAACCTAAATGAGTTTTGCATACCTAATGAGCTACATACATGTAAGGAGATTGTCCATGAGAGGTGTGCATGGATGGCCAGTTGCTTGCCTGAGTAATTGCTTTCTTGCCTGCTGACTTGCCTGCAAGTTTGAGTGTTCGTTTGATGGCATTTATTGTATTGTAACCTCTATAAATGATTTAGTAAAATATCCTAATTTCTGTTGACCCTCACAATTTTTGAAAATATTCTAATAGAGCAAAAGATAGATTACATTTATGCAGAAGTATCCCTTAAAGCAGAAACTCATTTGCAAGGTAGTTAGTCAGTTAGTCAGTTAGTCAGTTAGTCAGTTAGTCAGTTGGTCAGTCAGTCAGTCAGTCAGTTAGTCATGCAGGAAATTACTTGGCCAGTCACCTTGCAAATGAGTCAGCCAACCGGACTGATAATCAACCAGCCAAATAGTTAGTCATAAATCCAGTCAGTCAGTCAGTCAGTTAGTCAGTCAGTCAATAAATCAGTCAGTCAGTCAATAAATCTGTCAGTCAGTCAATCAACTATCCATGCTGCAAATCCAAAAAGCAGTAAAATAAGTTAAGTCTTGCAAGCAATCAGTCAGTCAGTCAATCAGTCAATCAATCAATCATTCAGTCAGTCAGTCACAAAATGAGTCAAATCAACAAATTAGAGTGGAACTAAACAGTCAAAATCATCCATTATAATGCCATTTCCTTGGCATAGCTATAAAATGCATGCTCTGCACATCAGCTGAGTGTATGGCTAATTCCCCTACAAGGAGAACACTTCAGAACTCTAGTCCGCAACGAACATGTCTGAACCTATCTCTTTCTTCAGGTAAAAGATTCGCACCTGAGCTGAGACAGCTGTGATCGAGTTCTTCTTATTAATAATTAATAATTTCAGAATAGACCACTCTTGTAGATGATTATTATCTTCCATACGAATTACGATGTAATTAGGAAAAATGTACTGTTTTTGCAACATTCATGACTTAAATAATGAAGTGGTCTTAATAGTGAGGTACTAGACAATGGCAAGAATATGACTGGTTGAATAATGGATGGTCTTAACCATGAGGTGGTCTTAGTAGCGAGGCAAAATTCTTTACCTAGATAATGAGGTGATCTTAATGATGAGGTCTTAATGGTGAGGTGGTCTTAATGGTGAGGAGATATGATGATGAGGAGGTCTTAATGGTGAGGTTGTCTTCATGGTGAGGTGGTCTTAATGGTGAGGTCTTAATGACGAGGAGGTCTTAATGGTGAGGTGGTCTTAATGATGAGGTGGTCTTAATGGTGAGGTGGTCTTAATGGTAAGGAAGTCTTAATAATGAGGTGGTCTTAATAGTGAGGAGGTCTTAATGATGAGGAGGTCTTAATGATGAGGTGGTCTTAATGGTGAGGTGGTCTTAATGGTGAGGTCTTAATGACGAGGAGGTCTTAATGGTGAGGTGGTCTTAATAATGAGGTGGTCTTAATGGTGAGGTGGTCTTAAGGCGAAGTTATACTGTGATATTAACTGGTTATAGACAATAGTGTTTTTTCTTTCTCAGTAAATTGTACATTGTTGTCATAGTATACCCTTATCCCATTTGCCTCACAGGAGAAAGGTTCTTGGAACAGCTCATATCACCTCGTTTCGCTTTACAGGTAGACCTTTTATATTGAACCCTCTTATAATAATCAACACTCTTATAACCGAAATTCTGTGATAAATAAACCATGTGATTTTTCATTGACAGATTTTGACAGATTCCCTATTAGTTCTTCACAAGCCGCTTCGACTGTATATATCTCAGATTTATTGCCATTAAGCAAGGACAACTTTCAGCACCTGAATATTTTGCCTGTCATTTTCAGATTCTCAAAACAACACCGATAGATATTGACTAATACCATGGAGTCAGTGACTCCATGCTAATACCATTTCTTGGTAAGATCATTAGATGAACATAATGTGTTTTCGTAATACATCTTAAGGCCACTCCACTATCAAGACCACCTCATAATTGCCATGGTCCCTGTCTGTCCTAATTAGCCTGTCAGGTTCAGAAATACAGGATGTAAAGCCCTATTCCACCAACCCACCAAGTCACTATCCAGTTAATTACTAACAGATAGAACAAATAATAACTATCCAGTGATGCTAATAAATTAATCACAGACTGCTTCAAATATTTTTAAAGATCTAATCAAAAGTGCATCAAATATCATAACAATTGAGATCACGGTTCCCTATGTCCAGTCTATATAATGTTGTCACAGACTTAATCACACTATCTCAAATGTGACTCAAATTTGTCACAGATTTTATCCCAATTCACAATCTCTATCATTATATCTCTCACGATACATCAAATATTTACACAGATGTTTATCCCAGTTAGCAACTTAATCAAAATGTTACAGATTCTATGAAAGTTCACAAATTTTAAACTGTATAAATTTCATTTATTGTTGCTCCAAAGAAGGATTTGTGTAATTTTTTGCTATTATTATTATCAATAAATCTTTTTTTTTCTTCTTTTAATATAGTTACCAAATTAGACAATATAACTGGATATACAATCTGTACATATGTAAATACCCACTTCTGCTTATTTGTACTCAGAATGAACCAAGACATATGTATACCTTGGGTATTAATTTTCGTGTATTGATTCCTGCTGATTGCCCTGATGGTGCCTTGTTTTATTCATATGCTTATAGTTGTACATAATTATCATATAGATGTTTTTAATACGTAAATTATGTTCATGTAGGTTGTTCTTTTATTTTACTTTATCATTATATATATGTATATTTTTATTTTTTATCCTTGTATTTAATTTTTTTTATGACACATCAATCTTTTTGATATATATATATATATATTAAATGTTGTCACAGATCATCTCAAAAGTAAAATCTTGTAAAAGGTCGTCACAGATTTAATCACATTCATCTTCTACACCCTGTATCAAATATTGCTACACATTTAAGCAGTTTTACATCTTCAAACTGCTAACTTTTGCTGCTGCAACGTTTAAATCGTGGACCATTTTACAGGGATCCCATTCATCAATCAATCAGTTTGAAGGGTTGTTAACTGATCCATTGCATAATTCAACACTCGCCAAACACCCGAGGGTGATAATCATTCTCAAACTGGTTTCATCACTCAATTGAAAACGAGTGCAAACTCCTAAATAACACAACGATTGGTTTGAGCACTTTTCCTGAACATGTAATGGAGATTAATGAGGTTCAAAATGAGCTAAAAAATAATAAATAAATAAATAATAATAATAATAGTTTAATTGGAAAATAACCAATTAATACATGGCTAAAACAACCTGCAAAAATATATGCTTATTTGCCTTATACTCGGTATCTATACTAAGGCAAGTAGAAGACCCCACCCATGGGGTAAATGTTTAACATGGTGTGGACTCCAAGCCTTATCAACTCATCATTACATCTGACTCTGGTAGCTGATATAAGCTGACTAAGCTTTAGACCCAGTAGCATAGGCAATGCTTCAAAAAACTTCCTCAATTACAAGATGTCTCAATGTCTCAATCCTACTGGGTCTGAAGCTTAGTCAGCTTATATGACCAGCTGTCAGAAGCAGACGTTATGATGAGATGATAAGCTGCATGGAGTCCACTCCACCTTGAGACAGTCTTAATTGTGATGTCCATTGTTGAACACAACACACTAGAGATGTGCAACTCTTAAGGCAGCTATCATTAAAAGTCTTCACACATGGAGAGATCCAGTATCCATGGTAACAGGACGATGCTAATGAAGATAATTGCAGATAAAAGGGATTCCTGCCCAGGGCATTCTCTGTATATACAGCATTATTGATTTCAGGCTTATTCTCTATCACGAGATATACCTAGGGGTTATTTTTTGGTGAAAGATGACGGCGAAAGAGTTTTGTGGGCACATCAGCAAGGGTGAGTTTATAATATAGATAGTACAAACACATGGCTTGGTGCACTTAAGTCAAATTACTGTCTGTCCAAGCAAACAGTTTATTACATGTGTTAGCACACTGAATAACAAAGTCACATGTAAATAAAGTTTCTATCTGTCATGTGTGGTCAAGCAAAGAGTTTATTATATGAGATAGCACACCGAATAGAAAGGTTAGTCTGTATATATAGTAATATACATACACACTGAAATTAAGTTTCTATCTCTCAAGCAAAGAGCTTATAATATAGAGATAGCACATGAAGAGAAAAGTCACCATTGATCAAATACACTGAAAAGTCGAAGCGCACAAAAAAGTTACTTTCCAAACACACTTAAAAGAAAAGTTACTGTCTCCCCGAGTACACTGAAAAAGTTAATGTCTGTCTGAGTACATTGAAAAGAAAATAACTGTCTGTCCTATCACCTAATCCCATTTTATTACAACATACATTTATTTACCTCCATGATAGGAAGGAACTTACAAACTCATGACTGGTATTTGGAGACCATTTCCAAACTATGCCATCTGATATATACACTTCAGTAGCCAGTGATGTCAGCAAGCTAATTTACTGAGTTATATACATACATCCACATAATGACACATATCAGTGTCAGTCACATATCATTCCCTTGTGGTACTCCAGCGCTGTGTTTCGCATCTGCCATGAATTTGGCATTTCCTGACATTTCAAAGGACTATAATTATGGTTTCCATCAGCAAGCAAAAGAACACAGTTGTTACAGCACAAATGTGTGCTCAATTGTTCTATTGGATACATTTGACAGAAACTGTAATTATTGTGAAATATGAACATTGTGAGCTTTCCAAATACATCTTAAAAGAGCATTTTCAGGTTTATCATTTGCTGTAGTGCAGTAGAAACATTCTGTTGACTTTACAATTACACCCAAGGAAGGCCTTAAACACCGGAGATCAACAGCTCACTACAGTCACTGTAGTTGCCTATTGCCAAGTACCCATGAAGGATGATCTGACTATATGTAGCGTTACTAATTGATATATGCTATTTCTATTTCATCACAGATAGCCTCCAGATGTGATGCAAAATAGGCCTAACCTATACTAATTTTCCAGATGTGATCAAAATAGGCCTGACCTAACCGATACTCATTTTCCAGATGAAAAGCAAAATAGGCCTAACATATACTCATTTTCCAGATGTGATGCAAAATAGGCCTAACATATACTCATTTTCCAGATGTGATGCAAAATAGGCCTAACATATACTCATTTTCCAGATGGGATGCAAAATAGGCCTAACATATACTCATTTTCCAGATGTGATGCAAAATAGGCCTAACATATACTCATTTTCCAGATGTGATGCAAAATAGGCCTAACATATACTCATTTTCCAGATGTGATGCAACATAGGCCTAACCTATACTCATTTTCTAGATGTGATGCAAAATAGGCCTAACCTAACCGACACTCATTTTCCAGATGAAAAGCAAAATAGGCCTAACACATACTCATTTTCCAGATGTGATGCAACATAGGCCTAACCTAACCGATACTCATTTTCCAGATGAAAAGCAAAATAGGCCTAACACATACTCATTTTCCAGATGTGATGCAACATAGGCCTAACCTAACCGATACTCATTTTCCAGATGTGATGCAAAATAGGCCTAACACATACTCATTTTCCAGATGTGATGCAAAATAGGCCTAACACATACTCATTTTCCAGATGTGATGCAACATAGGCCTAACCTAACCGATACTCATTTTCCAGATGTGATGCAAAATAGGCCTAACATATACTCATTTTCCAGATGTGATGCAACATAGGCCTAACCTATACTCATTTTCTAGATGTGATGCAAAATAGGCCTAACCTAACCGATACTCATTTTCCAGATGAAAAGCAAAATAGGCCTAACACATACTCATTTTCCAGATGTGATGCAACATAGGCCTAACCTAACCGATACTCATTTTCCAGATGAAAAGCAAAATAGGCCTAGCACATACTCATTTTCCAGATGTGATGCAACATAGGCCTAACCTAACCGATACTCATTTTCCAGATGTGATGCAAAATAGGCCTAACACATACTCATTTTCCAGATGTGATGCAACATAGGCCTAACCTAACCGATACTCATTTTCCAGATGAAAAGCAAAATAGGCCTAACACATACTCATTTTCCAGATGTGATGCAACATAGGCCAAACAAATACTCATTTTCCAGATGTGATGCAAAATAGGCCTAACACATACTCATTTTCCAGATGTGATGCAACATAGGCCTAACAAATACTCATTTTCCAGATGTGATGCAAAATAGGCCTAACATAAACTCATTTTCCAGATGTGATGCAACATAGGCCTAACCTAACCGATACTCATTTTCCTGATACAATGCAAATTAGGCCGATAATATACTCATTTTCCAGATGTGATACAAAATAGGCCTAACATATACTCATTTTCCAGATGTGATGCAACACAGGCCTAACTAATACTCATTTTCCAGATGTGATGCAAAATAGGCCTAACATATACTCATTTTCCAGATGTAATGCAAAATAGGCCTAACCACTACTCTTTTTCGCAAGTTAAAAAAAAAAAAAAGCTTAATTTTTAGCACCCACCAACTGGAGGATGCCACTGGTTAAAGAACTTCCAATGGCTCCTGTCAAGTTCAATTAGCCCTTGCTCTTAATATGACGCCAGTAGCAAACCGCTGGGAGTGCCGAGCTGGCACCATGCCATGCCAATTGGGCGAAAATGCAATTCCACCGGGTCATCCTTTCTTACAACACAGCTCTCATTA
>OW028583.1:23330016-23605016 GCA_932294295.1 Alitta virens | reverse complement strand
TCTAGCTGTCTATCTATCTGGTAAATTGTATTGTGCAAGGTAAAATAATACTGCTACATGTGATATATGTATAAATTGAATTTGTTTTATATAACTGCTAATATAATAAAATATTATCAATTGTATTATACAATGTTTCTCTTACAGTAGAACCCTGGCTTTAGACCACCTCTTCATTCAGACCACCTCATCATACATACAGCCACTAAAATTGCAAAAAGGTGGTCTTAATTTTGAAATATAAATAATACGTTAAAATTTTTAATCGCAATTGGTTCATTATAGAAATACAGGAACATGTAGGTTGCATGATACACCCATATGATATGAGGAAATTGTTCATATCATCCAGACATATCAATTGGCGATAAAAGTACGTCAATATAGGGATTAAAACATAGCTTATCCTGCAAGTTCCCGGATGCATTCACTAGATACTTCCCTGTGTCATATCATTAATTTTTATGCTAAATATAATTATTTTATAAGGAAGTGTAATGGTGATATTTTCAAAAATGGATTGGTATAACTGTTCAATGTTGAAGCTATGAAAGTGGCATACATATTAACAGTACTTTTCAGGAATGATTGTATTATTACATATAGATATTTTGTAATATATTGGTCATAATATATTTTGCGGTGCAGTAAATAAACGAGTTCTGAATTCTGAATTACTAATGGTAAAATTATCGAAAACATTTTTAAATGACAAAAAAAAGTCCTTAATTAGCTTTTCTTCTTCTTTTGTTTTCAATATTTATAAAAAAAATTTATCTATATAAGTTTACGTACACAACTGATTACAAATATATTATAAACAGTTGAACTATAAAATTTTGACCATCATTGAAATCACTGAAATGTGATTTTTATATTGAGGTGGTAATACTGAAACTATTCCTAAAAAGTAAATATGTATAATATTTATATTAATCATTATGTAGTGCTCCAGTTACAGACTTCAGGAGATAACTATAACTAGTACTCAGTCTAGCTAAGTCTAGCTCAGCCTAGTTCAGTCTAGCTCAGCCTAGTTCAGTCTAGCTCAGCCTAGTTCAGTCTAGCTCAGTCCAGCTCAGCCTAGCTCAGCCTAGTTCAGTCTAGTTCAGTCTAGTTCAGTCTAGCTCAGTCTGGTTCAGTCTAGCTCAGCCTAGTTCAGTCTAGTTCAGTCTAGTTCAGTCTAGCTCAGCCTAGTTCAGTCTAGTTCAGTCTTGCTAAGTCTAGCTCAGTCTAGTTCAGTCTAGTTCAGTCTAGCTAAGTCTAGCTCAGTCTAGTTCAGCCTAGTTCAGTCCAGGTCAGTCTAGCTCAGTCCAGCTCAGTCTGAACATATTATGAGACTTTTACTGTACATTTGACTGTATGTCACCACATTCTATCAGCAGCTCAGTGGGCACCAATTATGCAAAACGATTGTTTGACAAGACATTATAAATTCCAGAGACATGCTAAAGTCACAATTGAAGCTGACATGGTCATGCCCACAGAGTCACTTTTAATATTGACATTGTGTTACATTAACATGTCAACGGAAACTGGGAGAGGAGAGGAGAGGAGAGGAGAGGAGAGGAGAGGAGAGGAGAGGAGAGGAGAGGAGAGGAGAGGAGAGGAGAGGAGAGGAGAGGAGAGGAGAGGAGAGGAGAGGAGAGGAGAGGAATTAGAGGAGAGGAGAGGAGAGGAGAAGAGAAGAGAAGAGAGGCTAAGAGTGGAGAAGAGAAGAGAAGAGAAGAGAAGAGAAGAGAAGAGAAGAGAAGAGAAGAGAAGAGAAGAGAAGAGAAGAGAAGAGAAGAGAAGAGAAGAGAGGCTAGTAGTGGAGAAGATAGGCTAGGAGAGGAGAAGAGAGGCTAGGAGAGGAGAAGAGAGGCTAGAAAAGGCTAGGAGAGGAGAAGAGAGGAGAAGAAAGGAGAAGAGAGGAGAAGAGAGGAGAAGAAAGGAGAAGAGAGGAGAAGAAAGGAGAAGAGAGGAGAAGAGAGGAGAAGAGAGGAGAAGAAAGGAGAAGAGAGGAGAAGAAAGGAGAAGAGAGGAGAAGAGAGGCTAGGAAAGGCTAGGAGAGGAGAAGAAAGGAGAAGAGAGGAGAAGAGAGGAGAAGAGAGGAGAAGAGAGGAGAAGAAAGGAGAAGAGAGGAGAAGAGAGGCTAGGAAAGGCTAGGAGAGGAGAAGAAAGGAGAAGAGAGGAGAAGAGAGGAGAAGAGAGGAGAAGAAAGGAGAAGAGAGGAGAAGAAAGGAGAAGAGAGGAGAAGAGAGGCTAGGAAAGGCTAGGAGAGGAGAAGAAAGGAGAAGAAAGGAGAAGAGAGGAGAAGAGAGGAGAAGAGAGGAGAAGAAAGGAGAAGAGAGGAGAAGAGAGGCTAGGAAAGGCTAGGAGAGGAGAAGAAAGGAGAAGAGAGGAGAAGAGAGGAGAAGAGAGGAGAAGAAAGGAGAAGAGAGGAGAAGAGAGGCTAGGAAAGGCTAGGAGAGGAGAAGAAAGGAGAAGAGAGGAGAAGAGAGGAGAAGAGAGGAGAAGAAAGGAGAAGAGAGGAGAAGAAAGGAGAAGAGAGGAGAAGAGAGGAGAAGAAAGGAGAAGAGAGGAGAAGAAAGGAGAAGAGAGGAGAAGAGAGGCTAGGAAAGGCTAGGAGAGGAGAAGAAAGGAGAAGAGAGGAGAAGAGAGGAGAAGAAAGGAGAAGAGAGGAGAAGAAAGGAGAAGAGAGGAGAAGAGAGGCTAGAAAAGGCTAGGAGAGGAGAAGAGAGGAGAAGAGAGGAGAAGAGAGGAGAAGAGAGGAGAAGAGAGGAGAAGAGAGGAGAAGAAAGGAGAAGAGAGGAGAAGAAAGGAGAAGAGAGGAGAAGAGAGGCTAGGAAAGGCTAGGAGAGGAGAAGAAAGGAGAAGAGAGGAGAAGAGAAGAGAGGAGAGAATTACACACAAATTCAATGAACTATAACACGTCAAGTTTGATCAAAGTGGGCGTAACAGAAACCATTACTATTAGGAAAATTTTTATCAGAATTATATGAATATTTTCAGAACTGCGTCAATATAACACTGTCATTTCATTGTATGTCTGCATTCAATGCATGATTTATTATGAATAGAACCTTGCGGTTTTATATTCGTGTTTCCTCATGAGGATATTACGCGTACCATGAAATGAAAATTACAAAGAATCAGTATCTTCATTATTGATTATTTTTTTAATACAATGAAAGATTGCTTTGCCGGGTAACACTGCAGTAGCACCCATATTCTTTCAAAATATAAAAAAAAGCAATTTGAGTAGAAAGAACAATATTAAAAATTGGTAAAAATCCAATAAATCTTGTTAAATAATTAAATTTTACAAAAAGGCATGTGCCCCAAAGAAAGAATAACTATTAAGAACACCTCAATATTAAGTCCTGCAGTGATCTTAATGGCAAGGTTTCTCCGTATATGTATTTAGCAGTTTTCTACACTATAATCTTGACAACGAGTAACTTAAACTACACAATATGCACAGCCAAATTACTTGACCTTGAGGTATATCATCTGTGAAACAAATTGATCATCTTTCCTATATTTTTTATTTAACCCTAACCTGTACAGTTGAACAGAATTTGTCATAGATAACAGTCGAAGGGAGGCACCCTTTTTTTTCAGGGTAGAATGGCTCTCGGCCAAGGGGTAAAAATGTGTAACCCCCTGCTATTTATAGCACAATGATATGGTCTATACCATGTCAGCTGAGAGTAGGGTTTCTAAAAATACACAAAAACAAAAAAAATATATAAACAAACCAATTCTATAAGTTCATTTTGTAAGATTCATAAACCACAGACTTGGTAAATAGATTTTTTTTGATGAAGTCCATTGTAAGGCCACCTCACTGTTAAGACAAGTAAATTTTGCACTAAGTGCGATCTTATAATAGCATTCCTACAGTTCCTGAAATAACTGTTTGAATTTGCAGTAAATGTTGATCTAAAATTTAAGACCACCGCACTATTAAGACCATCGTATTATTAAGACCACCTGTCTATTAAGACCATATCTATTAAGACCACCACCTCACTATTAAGACTTATTCACTGTAAAGACCACTCCACTATTAAGACCACTCCACTATTAAGACCACTCCACTATTAAGACTACTTCACTATGAAGACCACCTCACTATTAAGACTACTTCACTATTAAGACCACCTAACTATTAAGACTACTTCACTATGAAGACCACCTCAATATTAAGACTACTTCACTATTAAGACCACCTCACTATTAAGACTACTTCACTATGAAGACCACTCCACTATTAAGACTACTTCACTATGAAGACCACCTCACTATTAAGACTACTTCACTATGAAGACCACCTCACTATTAAGACTACTTCACTATGAAGACCACTCCACTATTAAGACCACTCCACTATTAAGACTACTTCACTATGAAGACCACCTCACTATTAAGACTACTTCACTATTAAGACCACCTCACTATTAAGACCACCCCTCTATAAAGATAATCTCACTATGAAAGCAACCAAGGGTGATCTTTATGGTGAGGTACTACTGTATATAAGCAATGCTTTCATTCCGCAATTTATGAAATCACTTGTCCATTTCAAGCACAACATGAAGTACTTCTAGCACCATACATTTTTCAAAATGAACATGGAAACCCTTTCATAAAATGCATTGACCTTCAGGGGGTACTCAAGGTCAAATTTAAAGGTTTCTGGAACTCGAAGACGTACAATTAGGTACATAACTATGACCCACACTTTGATATGCTATATACATATATAATAACATAATTTAAAAGGTAATTTCTTTTAGATATGACAGACACTAAATTTGAATTGCTTCTATATGTCATAGAGATTTATTTATTTTCTTAAAATAAGAGACAGTAAATTAGATTGTTTAGTAAATAGTTAAGACCTAAAGTTACATTTAGTCTAGAAGCTTTTGAATGTAGATATGACAAAAATCTCTCTATTAAGACCACCTCACCATTTAAAAGACAATTTAAGGTTACAATTCTACAACTGTATTTGACCTCACTATTAAGACCACCAATCCATTAAGACCAGTCCATTTTGCACCCAGGGTGGTGATATAACTTTATTTTTACTACACCAATATGGCCTGTGCCAAATATCGTTCACACAATGAATTACATTTCATAATTCATTACTCATCACACAAAATGTGAAAGTCTCAAAATCACTCAAGCGGAAAGTGTGTAAAATTGTTCCCATGACTTTCATTTTTCAGTTCACAAGACTTTTTAAGCTTTCTCACATCAGGAAACCATGGCAAAGCTTAAATGGGGCATTCTCTGTTACCATATATGGTGACCAACCAACTATTAAGACCACCTCACTATTAAGACCACTCCACTATTAAGACCACTCCACTATTAAGACCACTTCACTATTAAGACCACTCCACTATTAAGACCACTTCACTATTAAGACCACTCCACTATTAAGACCACTCCACTATTAGGACCACCTCACTATTAAGACCACTCCACTATTAAGACCACTTCACTATTAAGACCACCTCACTATTAAAACAACCTCACCATTGAGACTACCACAGCTAAATATTTACCCACCTTAAATATTAACATTACGTCATCATTCAGAGCACCTCACTATAAAGATCATTACACTAGGTTAAACTAGCCCCGGCCTCTATTTAGACCCGGCCAGTAATCGGGAGAGCACTGTAGAGCCTATATATACAAATATGTATATGCAGTATATAATTCATATTTGGACCCAAAATCACGACAGACATTTTATCACGTTTATGTAGTTCATATGTTCCATATTCGTGACTATATACCGTCTGAAGTAAACAGACCAAAATGTGTAAAAAGGTTTAAAATAATTACCCCCAAATATACATTGCCTTTTTCAATGACCTATGAATATATTACTACAAGCCCAGTGCCCCTACATAACTGTCTTTTATGCTGGAATCATGAATACATTGTATAATATTGTGCTGGTTTTTGAAGCTAGATTTATGATATAAAGGCAGTGAGCATTTAAACATTTGTTGTCATTTATCATATTAAAAAAAGAGGGAATTTTTTGTCAGTATATAAGGCAAAATATATAAAATACTGAAAAACTACGCAGAACATCATCTTAATTTGACTATCTCTCAGCCATTTGACATTGTCTGCAATGACTGACTATCATGGTCATTTTGACTAAAAATTTATTCAGTTTTACCAAGTTAGTCAAGTTTAGTTAATGCCTTTTAAGTCATTAGTCATATTGAATACATCTCATACTTAATAAATTAGTCGAAAATGTAACTCAAAATGGCACTGACTAAGGCAGACTAAATAACTTTCTAGTTAAATCTGACTAACTCTTTAGTCAAAATGGCTATGAGTTAGTCATTTTAGACACAGTCAATATCTACAGTTACTCAAAATGTCTATAAGCTAGTTAGCTGTTTAGACCAATAATACAAATAATACAAAGTACGTATTGTTACCAATATTAGTACAATAATCATTATTATAATAATTTATCATTTACTATAGAAATGGGTCGAATTACCCTCCTATGTGAGTATAGAATTAAACGACTGTAGCTGACTAACTCCAATTTCATGTGTCATTTCCCTAGAACACAATTAAATGGAGAATGTGTAGGCGTCACAATGCACAATAGATATTTCCTTAAAGAGTATAACTCGACTACTTTCATTTAGTCATTGCAAAATAGTTTTATTTTAGACAGCTTAGACTGATAAAATCCCTTCTTTATCAACAACAAAGAGAGTGCTTAAAGGTCGTCAAAATCACTTAAATTGACAGTTTGCAATACTTTAAGATGGGTCTTAGTGAACTTAAAAATAATATTCATTTAGACATGATCTGTGTCATGATCTGTGACAAATCTCATTGGATAATATTTAAAGAAAAAAAGGTGGACATGAAAAAAGTTTTATAGTTATAGAATGGACCCCTCTTAAGACTTCACCTCCCTATTAAGACCAGTAACTATCCAATAAAAGATGGGTTTATTGGCGAGGTTCAATGAGTCAGTCAGCCAATCGGTCAGACAGTCAGTTGGTCAGACAGTCAGTCAAGCAGTCGGTCAGACAGTCAGCACAGCAGACAGTCAGTCGAGCATTCAGTCAGTCAATCATTGTATTTACAGCAACGTTATTTATTTTATTTTATATGTTACTTTAATGATGCATATTTATTTTGATATAATTTCATCTTTTGTAAATATTCGAAAGGCACTGCTGAAAAGAAAAGCTATACTAACATACTGAGCATTCTATTCATGTATAAAATATATTTGAAAATAAATAAATCAACTCATCATTAAGTCTGCCCATGGCAGCCATCTGTTACAGTGCTTTAGATTTTGGTAAATAACACAGACCGTGAACTTTATAATAATATTTATAGGAAAAAAGTGACTTATAACATAAATAAAGACTAAATCTTCTTGGAAACATGTAATTTTTCTGTTTTTTGGATTTTTTTTTTGGTACACCTACCTTATTTTATTTATTTTTTTACCTCCCACATAAGAGTGTCAAGAAAAGTAAGGAAAAAAAGGTAAGAAAAAGGAGTCTTTTTCAACGAAGTGTCTACCTAGGGCAATTTGAGCTATTTTAGTTTACCCTAAACTGCAAATTGCTCTGGTTGCCAGTTCTTATAAGGAAATTCAAATTATGCACCAAACCACCTTATGTGGTGGCTATCACAGTGGAACTCCATTTTGAGACCACCACACTATTAAGACCACCTCATTATTAGACCACTTCACAATATTAAGGCCAGCTGGGTTCTGTTGTAAGTCTATTCTTAATATTGTATTTTACCTCTCTATTAAGACCACCTGTAAAATTTGCACCAAGGGTGGTCTTAATAGCGAGGTTGCACAATACCTGAGTGCAAAGAAGGTGCACCTAACTGAAGTATATTTGAAATTATTATTGTGGTAACTTCATAATGAAGTTGGTTGACATTAAGAGCACATATTAGAGAGAATGCCATTACTGGCATCACGGAAAATATCACCTCACTACAGAGTTTTAATTAGGATTAGGATTTTCTATTTTGTCATGATATAAGTTTTCACACAAAACACATACATAGAAATCAAAACACTGCACACACAGGAAACATCATATATCACAACAGGAGACAACAGAGTTTACAACTATTCTAAGTTGTCCCCACTTACAGCTGGGTAATTGAATTTTAAATATATTCTATGATAAAGCTATGAATATTTACCTCACTATCAAGACCACCTCACTATTGAGAGCACTGAAATTTGGCCCAAATTATACACTACACTACTTCTATCTTAATTTCTTGAAACCACAGTTAAAACAGAATTTCTGACCTTACTATTAGGGGGTGGGTGGGGGCTTAGCGCAGTGGTAGCGCGCTGGGCTTCCAACACTGGGTCCCAGGTTAAATTCCTGGTCGAGCCTATGTTGGATGGCTGTTTCATCCATCATCCCCTGGCCCCTGGCCCCCTACCTGTCCTAATTAGCTCATCAGGTGCAGTAATATAGGCCATAAAGCCCTAATCTTCCAACCCATCTGACCTCACTATTGAAACTTTCAAAGCTTAGTAAGTAAGTAACTAAGTAAGCCAGCGAATAAGTAAGTAAGTATGCAAGTTAGCAAGTAAGTAAGTCGGTAAGTCAGTCAATCAGTCAGCCAGTCAGCCAATAAGTCAGTCAGTCAGTCTTTATTTTCAGTAGAAATTCATTCAGTTATTTAGTCATCCAGCCAGTCAGCCAGTCAGTCAGTCAGTCGATAAATCAGCCAATAAGTCAATCATAAGGTATATAAGCCAGTAAGTAAATACTAAAGTATTATTATTTGACCACAACATATTGCCTGAATAACTGAACCCTTCATATCTCAACTCCAAACACTGAGTGAGGTTAACAGTTAGATGGCTAAGATGGGTATCCCACAAACTTGGCAAGGTGAACCACCGTGTATTCAACTGTAAGCTACACATTTATGTCAAACTATTGCCATGGTAACTGACATATTCGTGTCTGAATGGAATTGAAAGGATCTTTCTTCATTTATCACGGTCGACCGTACCTTGCCAGCTGGGGTCAAAAATAACCTTTATCTGGTAATGGGAGATTTCTTCTGAAAAAAAGTTTCTATTCTACATACTTGTAGTTTACTATTTTATTTATTTATTTATTTATTTATCTATGTATCTATCTATATATCTGTCTATATATCTGTCTATCTACCTATCGGTCTATCTATCTATCTATCTATCTATCTATCTCAGTGTACATGATATATCTCTATGTATCTATTGATTGATTTATTATTTATTATTTACTTTATTAATTATTTATTTATTTATTTACTTATTAATTCTATCAGATATTAAGAATAAGATATACGGAGAAAATATTGTATTTCATTTTATGAGATTAGTACTTTAAATTGATTACTTTACTCTAGATATTGAAATTGATTTGTTCAATTATGAAACTGTGTATGTCCATGTTATACACCTAATTGATTGATTGATTCATTGATTCATTGATCGATACACTTATGCACTAACTCTTCTTTCACTCACACGTTCGTCGAGCTCTTAAACACACCCCATAATGAAATGTTTAGTCTTGGTGCTGTCCCCTACGACAGATGATATATGGTGGGACAGTCTAAAAACGCCACCCACATAGCTAAGAATACCTAGAGCATTAGTTTATCTGCCAAAACACAAGATAAAAAAAAGTACTACTTAAGCTAAATCTTTCTAAGTACACCGCAGCAGTCTGATGCTTGTCTCATCTACACTGAATATCATTATCATATTTTTATCTCAGATAGGCCGATGCATCTATCAGGTAAGCTGCCAGGAGCAGATGTAATGATGTTATGATAAACCATGCAGTCCACCCCATGTTACATATTTACCTCATGGGTGGGGTATTTTACTTGCCTCAGCATAGACGCCGAGTAAAATGCTTTGTAGGACAGAAAAATGACCCAAAAAATTATAATTATGAATATTCAACTATAAAGACCTTACAATGGGCCACGTTCTTTAGAGGTTCTCATTCATTTCCTGTACCACTTCGTGTTTACGAGCCGTAACTTGCCAACTTCTTGTAGTAAGTTGTAAACTTCTTGAAGTAACTTCTTGTACACATAACTTCAAAAAGGTTCAAGATCCTCATCTCATATCATCGCTGCCTCTTGATTTGAGTAGTTTCCATGGCAACCAGATACAATTGAAGGGCAAGAGGCATGATGGGATATGTTAGGGGTGCGTTGTGTAGGTAGGGTAAAATTCCTTTACCCCGGGTGAGTCTTATTTACCCTTGCTTAGCAACCGTTTTGTTTACTTCTAGACCAACAGAATTTTGTGTATTCCATTCAGTGCAGTGGAGATGTGCATATATTTTGAGTGAGTCTAGTTTATAAACTTTGGAGAATTTAATGGAACTCTAGAAGTTGAATTTAAAAAAGTTTAATAAATGTAATTTTCACATATTATGCTCCTGTTATTAATTTATGTATCTACGTATCTTTTGTGTCTATCTCTCTGTATCTCTGTATCTCTGTATGATACCTTTATCTAATATCTATCTTCTGTACTTAAATGAATCTGTCTATCTATCTATCTATCTATCTATCTGTCTGTCTATCTATCTATCTATCTATTCATCTATCCATCTATCTGTCTATCTATCTATTCATCCATCCATCTATCCATCTATCCATCTATCTATCCATCTATCCATCTATCTATCCATCCATCCATCTATCCATCTATCTATCCATCTATCCATCTATCTATCTATCCATCCATCCATCTATCCATCTATCTATCCATCCATCCATCTATCCATCTATCCATCTATCTATTCATCTATCCATCTATCTGTCTATCTATCTATCCATCCATCTATCCATCTATCCATCTATCCATCTATCCATCTATCTATCCATCTATCCATCTATCTATCTATCTATCTATCTATAACCTTAATTGCCATTAAGACCATATCCAATGTTAAGACCACTTCATTTGTTTCAGTCTTCACTATCATTACAATGTAATTAATTCTGTATTAAGACCACCTCGATATAAAGACCACTTCAATGATTCTAAGGGTGTTCTTAATTGTGGGGACCTATTTATCAGAGAAACCTCATAATTAAGACCATTGTTGCTATGTAATGCACTTGTGGTCTTAATAGCGAGGTGAAAAAAATGACAATTTTTGCAGGTTAATCAGCTTTGAAGTGGTTTAATAGTGAGGCGGTCTTAATTGTGAGACTTTTACTGCCTATGTACACACACAAACTTACTATAATACATAAAATACATTAATAAATGACAATAATTAATTTTTTTTATACAATTCCACTTACCATATACTGTAGTTGTTGCATAGTATTCCATTCTGGAAACATCCATTTATGGGGCAACAACCCCGAATGGGGTGTCGTTAGGGCAGTGGACGTGGGCACGGTAGGTGTCGCTGCGGTGGGGGTAGACAGGTATGTTGCCCCTGGGTAGAATCCTGTATGGGGCACAGTGAGACCGGTCGGGGGAGCCGCAGCTGCCGGGGCTGCCAGAGCACTCAGGGCCGGGTTGCCAGCCGTGTGTAGTCCTGTGTTGCCATTCATGTATGTTGTCCCCAACCCTCCGTTGGCCATTCTCCAATATACCACATTCATTTTGGAGGTTTTTATATTATTTTATATATAATCCAAATTGATATGTTCCAATGGTGTGCTTCTTAGAGCTGTGTTGATTTGATTATGTATTGGTTTATTGGGGTGTATTACAATAATATAACACTGTATGATATCATGTGATGCAAACACTGTATGATATCATGTGATTCCAAAGTATACTTTCTCCGCACACTATTTGACACACTGATGAACAGCCTCTTATGAAAGTAATATTGATACTCCTAAACTTGGCAATAAGTAATTAGGTAATTAATGTATGTAATAAGGCAAAATTACACTTTTCCATACAATCGTGTAACAGAGATACTGTTCACCTGTGTTGCATCAATGACAGACAGACAGACATTAGCTTGTTATTAGCCGCATAAAATTTATCGACAGTTGTTTCACTGTTAACTGCTGTTTTCCATGCGTCGGGCAAATCGCGTCAGGAATTATTTTTTTCACTTAATTTCAGACTTCACGTCACATTCGCGTGTCACGGTGATTTTAATCCGATCGTGTGAAAGTCACATTAAGTCACAATACACATGGGGGCACACTGTTGACACACAAGTGATAGGTATCTTCATGTGTGAGTATAGCGCTGATCGCATCAATTTGTCATTTCTTAATGTGTAGTTATGCAATTAACAAGTCTAATTACAAAATCCAGTTGTTTTTGTGTATGTTTCAATAATGTTCATAACATATTAATTACATTATAGTGAACACTTACATCATTAATGTGTAATCCATGATTTTCCAGGTATATTAGTTCAATATACAGTGATCCTATTTATCCACTATTTCATATATCAGTATTTCTATCCAAGCACTTATCTCATTTGCAGCGCATAAAAATCTGTCTATGTAGTTCCACACGTGTGAGCTGCGTCTATTTATAATTCCATGTGAAATTTCACCCTGTATTTGTGGGGGTGTCAGATTGATGCGCACCCTTTGCCAGCCCCACTGGTTCTGTGAATGGATCTCTGCTGGGCTGAGGCATCGCAGAATGGACCGGCCCATTTAGATATATGGGGGAGGAAGGTATGGAGTGTCATTGGATGAGTTCATTTTGCACACGGCAGAAACTGATATAAACATAAGCCAGCTGAATTACACAATAACATGTCAATAGAACCCCCCCCCCCCCTGATACTCAGTGTTAGGATTGTGTTTTGGCCTAAAACAATGTTAAGAATATTCTAGAATATTCTGGTTGTCTGAAGCTGTTATAACGTTTTTGATGTTTTAATAATTTTTAGATTTAGTTTGAAAAACTGTTTGAGAAGTAAATTCATCATTTTGTGTATTGAGGAAAACTCATTATATATTCTGTGTGTTGAGAATAATTCATTATTGTGTTTATATTAAGAATAAATTCATTATTAGTATAACATATTCTGCACTCTTTATCTGGTTACAGAGTTCATTAGAATTTTGTGTATTTATATATATAAAGACTATTTATGTATTTATCGAAAATATCTATTTTTTAAAAGATGGCTTAATCAATTGGAGCTGTTGACAACCTGTTGTCCATTGAGGCAGACAAATAATAAAAGTAAGAAGATGAAATAAAACTACTTATATAATACATGCAATCTCTTATCTTGCATTATATTATATTAGATTATCAGATTCTTATCTTATATTATATTATATTATATTAGATTATCAGATTCTTATCTTATATTATCTTATATTATCTTATATTGTCTTATCTTATCTTATCTAATATTATCTAATATTATATTATATTATATTATATTATCTTATCTTATCTTATCTTATCTTATCTTATCTTATCTTATCTTATCTTATCTTATATTATCTTATATTATATATTATCTTATATTATATTATATTATATTATATTATCTGATATTATCTTATATTATCTTATCTTATCTTATCTTATCTTATCTTATCTTATCTTATATTATATTATCTTATCTTATCTTATCTTATCTTATATATTATCTTATATTATCTTATCTTATCTTATATATATATATATTTTATCTTATATATTATCTTATCTTATATTATATTATCTTATAGTATATTATAGTATATTATCTTATATTATATTATACTATCTTATATTATCTTATAGTATATTATCTTTTAGTATATTATATTATATTATATTATCCCAGCTATATTTCCCCTCATGTGGCAAAGGTAATGATGGGATGCCAATGCAATATGCTATTTTGTCAACTAACTAAATTACCAAAACGTAGCCCTATCATTTACTCTTTTTTCTACGTTTTTTTTTGTTTTTGGGTGGCCATTTAGAAGTGTAGCCTTGCAGCATAAAAGTTGTCCAATTAAAACACAAATACACTGTGAACAGTAAGGCAAAATTTAGAATTAGACTGCTCAACAGACCTGAACGTCTGACAAATAAATTAACAACAATATTATCTTTAAGCGTCATCTTTATGTTTTTTTTACATCAAAATGACGACCTTTAACTTTTCCCACCCATTATTACAACAATGAAAAAGTGGTCTAAGTCTGGGTGGAACTTTAATCTTATGCAATATTTTACCAATATGATGAAAATTAGATCTTACAGTGAGTTTCATAAAATACGGTCAACTCTAGCCGTCTGTAGCGACCTGTACCTGGCTAAACATACTAAAGCCAGCTGCTTCTGTCCACTTCTATAGCTCATAGTCGGCTTACATCTATCACCAGATAAATATAAACCTTGGTAAATGTAAGAAATTAATCTAATATATCATAAATATGTACTTTTAGATCTAGTTTTGAGTAGCCAGCAATGACAGCTTTGTCTAGTTTCAATTTGACGCATGGTTTTTTGCTAAATATAATGAGGCAAAAACCATGCGTTTATCCAAACGCACGGATAAACGCACGTGGCACAATTGGCCATGTAGTTAGCCCAAAAGGGGCTGAAATACAGGACATAAAGCCCTAATCCACCCACCCAAACACCAGACCCCTGTGTGGAGTGGAGCAAAGAGTCACAGAGGATCTGCTCAGTTCCTGCATGCCATGGTGGAGGTTCGAACACACAACCTTGCAGTCAGCAGGCTAGCACCTTGATCACTGGACCAAAGAGTTAGAGTTTATTCATTTTTACCAATCTCCGCAAATACAATTTTACAACTTAATATTACGTAATACATGAATACAAAACAGACTGGTAATGGGGGTACACCCGAGTATAACAATATACAGTAACCCCTAGGGTGGATGCCCCCCAGTAAAAGAAAATAAAATAATAATAAAATTGTTTACTCAATAAAAAATAAAAAATATATAAAACAAGAAATATGAAAAATAAACACTGGAATTTTCCTTATAAACAACACCATTTTTCAATTGAAAAAAAAAAAAAAAAGCAAGAATGTCTTAAATACAGAAACTGAGCTAGGATGTAGAGCTGCATTTGTCGACAATAATGAGCTGTATTATTTGCATTATAATCAAATACAGATTAAGTCTATCTGAATAGTCATGCAGTTAATTTTGATAGCATGTTACATGCACATGTATGCGTTTCATGTGATTTAACATGACGTAAACTTTACTAATAAATTGCAGAATAGGCCTAACTACTATAATGAAAACATTAGCTCTTGGCAGCAATTAAATTGCTTGAGTAAAATAAGTTGAGTTTTAAATGGAAACCAGGTGTTAATTATTTTGTATTTTTAGAAGGTACAAAAGTAGACAGATTTCTTTGCAGATAACTGTAAACATCACCCAAGGATTATGCTTTTCCCAGGAGTGCAGACAGTTGCCTTTCACGCAAACCAATAATAAACATTTCATGGGATAATTCCCATATGCCGAAGTCAGAAGGTATATGGGAAAATGCCACGGGACACAGCCAAGCATAAAAGACTAATATATCATATGTATGGGAGTGCTAATTTATCATATAAGGAAAAGGCTGCAATATGTCCTGAAGAAATTGTAAAAAGTAATGGAAATGAACCTCTCAGAATATGACCAAAGAAAAATGGACACAAATTATTATAGCACGCCCTTAAGGAGACCTATATGGAACAGGAGTTTGTTTTTAACGTTATATTTAGGTATAAAAGATGTACAGTAAAACTCGTTACTTATGTCCAGTCTATAACAAAAAGTTGATCAATAATAATGTCAATTTCTCCCTCATTGCAATTAATAACTACAGTGTAATTAGGTCAAAACGGTCTACAGTCATCTCGTCAATAGGTAAGTCCACTTTTGACCACTTGACCAGGGCTTTTAACGACTTGACTTTTTTGACGACCTGACTTTTTTTTTGACGACTTGACCTATTGACGACTTGACCTATTGACGAGATGACTGTATACCGGCTGACCACTGTACTTAAATACACTTCTACCTGCAATTAAACATGACTATATATATATATATATAGTATAGCTATAGCTGTTTAATAGGAGCTTTAAATAACGTTTATACTGAATACTTATATTTAAATTCTGGAATATTCTGAGACAATGTTATGACTGGTTAACACTAGTTGATTGTGTGAGCAACCATGCATGATTTATTGGTAAAAGCAACCATGATTTATTGTTTAAAAGCAACCAAGATAAATCGGTTGACCTTTACCATCTGATCGGTGAATTGATTGATCATTTATGGTTAATTCAACCCGTTAAGGTCAACCATTTTAATTAATTCCTGGTTGATTTAGCCAAAAATCCTCGTTGGTACATAACGATGTCAATGGTTAAAACAACCAATCATTTTTTATTTTTTTAATGGTTAGGAGTTTTTCAAAATTCCTTAATTTCATAAAATAAGGGTACATATTTATTTAGCATTTATACCTAAACCAAAGCAGATCTAATGAATATATTCATTATTTTGTTATCATATTTAACTTAAACAAAACCTTTGAAAGCCACTTCACTAGAATTACAATTAAACTTCTAAATATAGAATCGAATTGAATATTATATTTGATTATTCTACCTCAAAATTAAATCACTTCCTTATTAAACCATTCTACTTAATGGACTCGTTCAGATTGCTCGAAATTTTGAAGTTTATCAGCTTCAAATTTAACGTCCTGTTGGATAAAAAAATAAAAAATAAATAACTGTGCTGATTTTTGATTAATTAGATTATTTTGTTACAATTGATGTATATACAATTTGTGGTTTTCATCAGCTATTAATATACTATACAATAGACTTTTAATATGTAATCTATACTCTTGGAAATTTCATTGTCTAATGGTGGCATCTACATATATTACCGAATTTAGAACTAAATATATCTACAGGACTTGTGGTTTTCAAAATCTAAATAAGGAATACAATAGATTATGATAATCCATACTTTCTGAACTTCCATTACCTAATAATGCATGGTTTCCGCAATAATAAATTTACCAATGACCTGCTAATCCAAATTTAGAAAAAAAAAAGGTACCGTAAAGGAGGGTATTATCGACAGGGCGGGTATTTTCGACACTCACATTAAAATGTTAACAATTTAAATTTTTTGACAAACTATTTTAAGTGTCGAAAATACCCACCCTGTTGATAACACCCTCCTTTATGGTGTATGCCTCCCCCACCCCCAAGAAAGTAGATGATACAATGTCCAGAGTGACTAGCCATAATATAATCTATATACTTTTGTGGCCAAACCTGAACTATCCTTAGGGAATTGACAAACACGATTTTGGTCACAATTTCCTCATTTCCAGGGGAAAAAAGTCACGAGTTTAGAAAATGAAAGTCACACAAGAGATCTCATAGATATGCTTGAGTGACCTTTTTCACACGGACGACTTTTTTTGGTCTATTTGTTTAGCTTACGTTTTGTGCCATATTTGTGCCATATTTGCATTCTGCGATGAATATCAATATAGGAACTCCCTTAAATGTAGTTTTTATATATATATAACTGTATAATCATCATTATTTTGCTTTAAAAAAAAAATCTAACAAAAATTAAGTGATATACTCCCGCCATTCATGGTTTTTATTCAACAATCTTTCTTTCTGAAATTCATAAAGTTTTCTTTATTGCCGTTTAATGTTTAATAAAGAGAACATTCTCACATTCTCACCTGTGGAATTTACTGCCATCAAGTTTAAAGAAGCTTTACATTTTAATGATTTAAAAAAGTTACTTTCGAAATTGGAAGGTCCAAAATGTTGCCGCAATGTTTGCATTTTATGATGTATTAAAATCTCTATTATGGTTTTTAAAATTTTTTTTAATTTTATTTAATTAGTTTTTATTGTTATTGTTTTACCTGCACATTTTTTATTTTTGCACATATACAGTCGATCAATAGCTCTTTGAGCTAATTTTATTGTTGTCTGATGTCGACTTTAAATAAAGATTATTCTATTCTATTCTAACATATTATCTTCATTTTTTAAAGTTTAATTTAATTATTAAAAAAAAAAAATCAATATCAATAATTTTGTCAATTTCTAATTTCACCTTAAACTCTAAGAAGTCAGTAAACTAAAAAGTCTATTATACAAATAGTGAATGCTGATTGGACATTGGCATGACAAGCAGTCCAATATAACCCTTTTCTGTCCAATATATAATTATATTTTTCCAAATAATAAAATATTGTACAGTCACATGGCATGAATGAAGAAATCTGATTGGACAAGCTCATTTCAGACACCTTTAGAATTTGATACAAATTCAAAGTTTAATTCAAATAATTTAACTTAATTAAAGTACAATGCGATTCCATCAAAGATAGTACTTCTACTATAGTAGGATCCAAACAAAGTGTCCAGCTGTTTTTCAGTCATTGTTTTCCATAAATGGCTTGGAGCAGCACAAAATATAATAGAGTCTTTTCACGGAATTGAATTCAGCAAGACATAAGTCTTTCCTCTCCTCTTATTACTCATTTGCTTTTCAGACACAGTAGGTAATAACTAATTGATTCCATAAATACAACTTTCTCAGAAAAATAACAAACATCAACTAAATGAAGTGTCAAATATACATTAAAATGCACTAAAAGTACTGCTGCTGGGATGCACTTCGCTTCAGCCAATCAGAGTCAAGCGCGGGAACTTTTTCAGCCAATAGAATTGCAGTATTCTGTTTTAGCCACCTGGTGGAAATACAGAGAACCTTCCGTGAAAATCTACTATTGTAGTCAAAAAGTCAAATCCCAACTTTCTAACCCACAAAACCCCTCCGTGTACAAATTAACTTTAATTTTTCCTATCTTTGCAATGATAATTGTATGCCATTTTGTCATCGTTATAGCCATATGTTATGGTCACAAAGAAGCCATTCAAAAGCTCATGTCAGTGGTTTTCTGTGGCTATGGTTTAGACTTGGTTGAACTAGAGAAGGATTGGACACTTCGACACTTCAAAGGTTCACACTGTGTTTCGCCACCGTCCTAATGACCAATTGATGATGCTGTAATATGAGTCAGTTTTACAACTCCCCCTCACTGATTCCACTGGGAAACAAAGGGAAAGGATTAAAATATGTATTCATATAGACTGAAATGCATAGCTTCACGTTATTCCTAGTATAACTTTGACAATTTGACTTAATTCATTTCAGAATTTAAAACTGTGTTTATATAAAGGCATCTGCATATCTGGGATAACAATTTTAATAAAGAAAAAGATGCACATATAGTGAAAACTAGGCATCTTTAAGGTTTAAATGCCTTCGTCGTTGTGTATAGTTTACAAGTTATGGAAAGTTATATAACTTATATATTTGTAAATTGCCAAAGGTGTCAGAACAATTGAGGTGACTGTAGAACAATATTGGAATTAATACCAAAGCCTCATTTCTAGTAAAACAATTATTATGTCAAAACTTCAAAACCCAGTAATTTCAGGTAATTTTGTCATAACAGTGCTTCCATTAATTGTTCGTAATTCTTGGAAAAAAATATTCTTGGTTTTAAGTAATTTGAGTGTTGATAGTATATGTATGTTCTTTACACAAACAAAGATGCTGACATATTGCATAAATCATGAAATAATAAATCTAAAAGATTATGAAAATTCGTGGACAGACAGTTATCAGGGAGAGATTATTGAAAAAATTATATTGGATCCTATAGATCCAGTTACCTTTCCATGAATATACACTTACATGCTATCGCTCTAAACTCATCACTTATTCATATCTTAATAGTTTACCCTTATACACTACAACAGGTAAATGTGATCAAAGGTTCTCACACCCTACTATAAAAGGGGTTTTGTCAAGATTCTGACATATCTCATAAAAAATGTATGCCATGACTCCACTCATAGGTTACACATGAACTAACCAGAAAAATAAAAAGATCTTAATCATTCCAGACTACAAGCAACACTTCAAAGATGCTTTATTAATATTCAGAATATTCATAACTATAAGATGTTGAAATTTATTATTGAAATGTTACCAAAGGCCTATAATCTAGATGAATGAATGAATGAATTTTACAGACATGTTGAGGTAAAAAAAGACCTATATGACATGGTGACTGTGAGCTATAAATTTATAGGCTTACCTCAAAAAGATTTTGTTGATGAGGTTTCTATTATAAACTATGTTATTAATTTTTTAATAATATGTTTTTCGTGAAGCAGCTAGGTGGCCTAATGGTTAAGGCATCTGCCAATTCCATATTGGCCAGCTCTGCATGAGCTGGATATCCCAGCTGGATGTCGATTGCATGAGACGTTAAATTGGAGGTGCGCTCATTGTACTCAGTGTCTATGCTGAGGCAAGTAAAAGACTCCACCAATGGAGTAAACGTGTAACATGGTTTGGACTCCAAGCCTCATCATCCCATCATTACATCTGCTTCTGGCAGCTGGTCATATGATATAAGCTGACCAAGTTTCAAACCATGTAGCATTGAGACATGTGTTTCTTTTTTTTTATAGTAGTTACTCAGGTGAGTACAAGGCTGGTCCCAGCACTTGCGAAGCCAAAAGCGGGGCCTAAAAATCCCTGACTCTCCGTAGTCAAGACCGTTTTTCTTTTACTTTTCAATAAATGCTTGGCCTAATACTACAGATGTGTGGGGCTTATTTAGAAGCATGGCCCAACGCAGCTGCCTTGCTTGTGTTGCCCTGGGACCGGCCCTGGGTGAGTATTAATTATCTAATTACTCAGCTCTTTATATATGAGGGTGGGTGGGCGGAATAGGGCTTCATGTCCTGTATTTCTGCACCTGATGGGCTAATTAGGACAGGCAGGGACCATGGCAATGAGATGAAGGATGAAACAGCCACCCAACATAGGCTCGACTGGGAATTGATCACCTGCTCAGTTGGTAAGTAGGGCTCTACACCGGTTCGGTGATTATCGGTCACACCGGTAACAAGCAATTGATAAAAGAACCGGTATACGACGTGTGATTTTCAGTATCATATCGGTAAACTATATAAAATATGATGCAAAATATAAACCAATTTCCTTTCAAAACGTAGCTAAGATCGTCGTGATTATCAGTGACAACCGCCATTTTGATTACTTTGTGCTATGCGCTGTGGTTGGTCAAAATGAGTAGTCCCAAAATGTAACAGCCAATCAGTGAGCTTGCTTGGAGCAGTATCAAGTCAAAACATCTGACAACCAAAACGTCCAAACCTGAAATGTCCGATTCCCTAAACATCCTATAAATTTGAATAATATAACAAACTTACTATGAATATGTATCGCCGATACGTATCCTGTATCAAATGAGTGTATCAATGATGCATATTGCATCATTTGAATCAAACGATACAGAGCCCTATTGGTAAGAGCATTGGTTTTGTTGTTTTACAAGAAAGCATCTTTGTATTATCTATGGTTCTGTGATTAAAATCAGCAATTGACACCAAGGGTTGCAATTGCAATTTTTCATCGTGGCTAATAAACTGAAATGAATGGAAACTCGTGCAAAATTTGAGTAAAAGAAATGTCTTCAAAGCAAAGTTTTGATGTTGACAAGACCAACTCCCATTTTATTCCGATGATCGCCCTATTGTACTTCTCATTTTTTAACGCAGTCCAGTATCCCACAACGCAGTATGTAATAGAACAGAATCGCTACAATAGTGGATTTTCACGGAAGGTTCTCAATATTTCCACCAGGTGGCTAAAACAGAATACTGTAATTCTGTTGGCTGAAAAAGTTCCTGCCCTTGGCTGTGATTGGCTGAAGTAAAGTGCATCCAAGCAGCAGTATTTCTAGTGCATTTTAATGTTTATTTGACACTTCATCATTTAGTTGATGTTTGTTATTTTTCTGAGAAAGTTATATTTATGGAATCAGTTAGTTTGAAAAGCAAAATGAGTTATAAGAGGAGAGGACAGACTTATGTCCTGTTGAAATTAGGGCTGTTCAGTGAAAAGACTCTATTGGCTACAATTGGCTAATATAAATAGGATCAAGTAAAAAACAAGAATTAGAAGGGGGAAGGCAGAGAGAGGGATCATAGCAAGCCGATAGGGCAAGAAGAGTGGTCAGCAATGTATGTATGATGATGTGAAGTGAAGAAAGACTCAAACTGGTTCTGGTGTTCCCTTATTCCATGACACTACAAGGGACACATCCTGACTTCCGGCGGTCAACAGGTCCACCTTCACTGGTTCCCGCACCTGTGTCAAGCACTTCAGTTAGGCCGGAGCCCAGCCAAAGGTCCACCCGGCCCTCATCACAGAAGCGAACAACACCCCCTTATTCTATGCCATGTGATCGGATAACGTGGAAAACCCAGCTACGTTACAGTCCTTTTACCAAACCTCGAAATATGACGCTTTGATGATGTGTACATGACAGCAATGTGATGAAGACACTGGTGACTGCAGTCCGGAGAGGGCACCTGAGTGATCTGATGGAAAGGTCACCCGCTCCCGTGTGTTGCATCTGAAGTGACATCAATAATATTGCTTTGAAGTGACATCACAGTCAGTATAGAGCTCTGATGTCTGTCACATCATATGTTTCTATTATATTGTACTGTACTGTTATTTACCACAATGTTTTACTAACAATACATTGTCGACAATAATGTATATAAACAAGTTAATATAGGCACCATAAAAATTTATATTTTATTAATATATATATATATATATATATATATATATATATATATATATATATATATATATATATATAATAAAACTATGTATATATATATATATATATATATATATACATAGTTTTATTTGACAAACTGGATATCAGGAATTGATACATGTGTCATTAATATTACAATATTACATTAATGACACCTTTACGACATAATTATATTATGTTGGCCCTTTCCAGCATGCAGTTTGAAATATAAGAGCAGTTTTAAGGTCAGTCAGGTAGAATGTAAATAAAAGTGATTTAATATATAATGATTTAATCAAGGTCAATGTCCGATTGGCCGATTAGAAAATGCAAAATGGATGGGCATAGCTTGTTGTCTAGAAAATCGCCGTCTAATGTCCCATGTCTCAATGCTACTGGGTCTGAAGCTTAGTCAGCTTGTATGACCAGCTGCCAGAGGTAGACGTAATGATGGGATGATAAGTCTACACCATGGTTACACATTTACCCCATGGGTGCGGTATACTGTACTTGCCTCAGCATAGACACCGAGTACAAGGCACCTTAAATTCAACGTCTCATGCGATCAACATCCAGCTGCTGGGATGAAGCTCATGAAGAGTGCCCGGGCCTGGGATCGAACCCGGGTCCTGGGACCTTCAGCAGAGCTGGCCAATGTGGAATTGGCAGATGTCTTAACCATTATCCGAGATGATTGGGTCACCAGGCCACTGTAGTTAACAGATTATTGAACAACTTTCATTCGTAGTTTGTGAAACTTAATAAGCAACTTGCATCGTACGAATGAATCTGAAAACCTGGATAGGCCTATGAATTAAGAAATCAAAATACCGGTTAACCACAAGTAAAGATTTACACAAATATCCCAACCAATTTTAATGTTCAAGGGTCCATTACAGCTGTTCAACAGCCTTCCTTGAAGTAAAAACATCTCACAGTTAAACATCTTAAAACTCAAATCTTTCTTTTTTTTATCAAGATGATCACGAGAGAATACCTCCGGGTGTTCTTGTTATTATGTATGATATTGAGTTATTTATTATGGGATAGCTTAACTAGACTACATGCATTGCACAGAGCCTCCCTTGCCCCAGGACTTTCAAGGGTGTATGCAAAGCCCAGCCAATTAGCAAACAAAATAATTTTCGGGTGTACATATCTTCATGTCTCACATGTAACCATTGTATAATTGTATAATGTCGCCGATAGGCAGTGTATTGACTTAAGCAATCTTCTTTGTAGAAATACCAGAGAAATGGATTCATATTTTTTTTAGTTTGGCCAATTTTTCTGAACTACCTACTTGTCAGATTTTCACCTTTATTTTTTAATTGTGTAAACTTGAACATGAACCTCTAATTATTATGTAATTTCATGTTACTTTTAATACTATAAGCCAGCCTATCTAAAATTATAAGAGAAATTGATTAATTTAATTTAGGCGCGTAAATGAGCAAAACATGTACATAATTAGGTCGCTGAGGTGACAGGACACAGTGCCTGTGTAAGGGAGCAGTCAACATGTCCAGGTCAAGATTAAAGTACGTACTTAAAACGAGGTGCGTCCTTAGATCAATGGATGGGTGTACTTCAAGCAAAGGATGCTCAAAAATGTGGAGAGACCTCTGGAATTCTTGGCTGTTTTGCCGAAATATTAGAATATTCTCACCTTTTATTGGTTGACATTGAAGAATGATGTCATAGCCTCATATTGGGTCAGGGAATACCATGTTTAAATGGGATTATCTTTTTGAAAACTCCATGAGAATCACAGAAACCTGTGCAATCGTGAATAAACTCCAGCGTAGCAGCCACAATTTACCAGTGAGTAGTGCAAATTGTCCTCTTTAAACTGGATGGTATGGATGTATATTTCTATGTGGGCATTTCCCAAAAATTGTCTATTTATTTGGAGCACCATAGGTGTCCTTCATTTGTAGTACAGGAGTCCTTAAAAGGAAGGAAGTTTCGAGGTAGTCCACTTTTAAGCAAGAACTACTTAGTATGCCCACTTGGTACTTTTACCATAATTTTTCTCTAGGGCAGTTTTTATGAACCTCCAATGCGAAATTCATGACTGCCACACCCCAAAATCTATATTTAAACTCATGGTCAGAAATGCATCTCTGTGGGAAAAGTGAGGATCCCTGTGACGTCATTAGTGTTTCAAAAAGAGGCAAAAACGTCACCAAAGGGTAACAAGGGGATTCAAGAAACCCCCACTGCCAGATTAATTCCATTTTTTTGTAGCGATGTGAGGAGTCCTTAAAACGAAGTACAGGCATCCTTCGTTTTAGGTACATCCTTTAATCTGCAGATGGGCCTTGACCTACAAATGTACATACTGAATTACATAGATATTTTTTATAGTGCTTTTGGGAATTTATGTTACAATGCGTCATGATTGGTATATATGTAGAAAATCTATGTGCAAAATAGTGGCCTCTTAAGATGGCCTCTGATGGTATTAGTAGAAATATGCTTCATCTACTTGCAATTCTACTTCCAAGTTAAGATTATATAAATATTTGATCACTTTGATTTAAGATAAAGATGCAAAATTCATTCTGAATTACAGTATAGGATTCAAAATGAATGTCCACATGTTCATTTTCCAGACAGAACCAGAAATAAGACACCTACAGCATTGTGTGTATTTCTATGAAAGAGATCTCAGTTGTGAATGTTCTAAGGAATATTGATCACTAAGTAAAAAAGAGCCTGGAAACAAACCACTTCCATTTTTTCTTGTTTATCACACACATGTAAGGCGAGTTTTACAGAAAAGTGTAAAGGGGCGTTCACACTATCACATATAAGACCTACGTATATTGGAACCAGGGGCATTGATTTCTCTTGATGGGTGAGAGGCCTACTTTGTCACACCATGGAGACAAGAGTATGTCTCCATGGTCACACCGTGACTTTACTTCGCACGTACAAAAGGTGGTAGTTAACGCGCGGACCCTTGTCAAGAAGTAAGGTAATGGTGGATCATTGGTGTCAAACTGTTTTTACAGATGAACTTGGACTATGTTTTATGAAGTGTAAAAGACTTTAAGAAAGCACTAATGTTCAAAAACAAAAAGTGTGTTGAAAAAAGGCCATTTTCATTTGTGAAATCAGGGGGGGGGGGGGGGGGTGATGGCATTGATCATCCCCCCCCCCTTTCCAAAAGTGGGGGGTTTATATCTCTCACATCCCCCCCCCCCCTATGTCGACGCCCCTGATTGGAACTAACTATCAGGCAGCATATTGAACTCCAAAATGACATGCACTGTACAGAATGCAGAAAACCCATAACACCAGTTTGTCATTCTGTCTTGCACTGATACTGCAACATTTATTGTTACTCATCTTTGCCTGATGCATTCTCACTGTTGTGTAAGATAGCCCTGTCATGGCTTAATTTTTATTTGAGAAAATCAGTGATTTGCACAATCTTCTGTATCTTCTAGCTATAGAGACCTTCAAAGTTTTAAACCATCAGATAAGTGTCATGAATGGGGTGAAAAACTACCAGCAGGTACTGCCACGGCGGCAGTGCCACCAAAGAGAAGCGTTTAAAGCACAATTAGATGACATATATACAAAAATTACTTCACAGAATAGATGACGTCATCAAACCATGCTTATCTGCTTTGGTCCCTTTGACCTCAGGTGGAACTTTTGCCCATATTAGATGAGTGATCATGAGGATTATGTTTTGCTGTGTAATATAATAGGGTCTGTTGGACATACCATGTTATAATACTCAACCCACCCTATTGTGATAAACATGACCTCTAGAATGCCTATTGTGATAAACATGACCTCATAGTCCATCCTGTTGTGATGAACACGACCTCAAGAGTATGCCCTATTGTGATAAACATGACCTCATAGTCCATCCTGTTGTGATGAGCACAACCTCTAGTGTCTGCCCTGTTGAGACAAACATGACCTGTAATATTGTGATAAACACGACTTCAGTGACACATGTTGTCATATTGAGTAAACTTGCAGTTCCTCGGTCCTCACGAGACTTGTGTCGACTACCCCATTTTTGATGAAGGTTACACAAGGCAACACTTAACATTTTTAGCTTCTCAGATCTGCCTGTACGAGAGGGGTGCCCATATAATATATCTTTACTCTTGGATTTTTGAGGGGGGCCTCTGAGAGGTTCTGAGAAGCTGAAGATCAAATAGGTGTGGCCTAACTTACCCTGGCAGATCACATAATATATAGGGTATTAGCATTATTTCACTAAAAATAAACACTTTTATCATTACTATACTTCACATAGATATGGCAGTGATGGAAGTGGGGGAGGGTGGGGGGATTTGGGGAAACAGAGTCCCCCTGACCGATAAACAGGGGGAGCTCTGCAATGCTACAGCTCCCCCAATGACATTGCGATATAATTCTTTATTTTGGATTTTTACTCAGCAATATTTCGATTTTTAAAGGTATAGCCTTTGTTGGTCCTATAGGTTCCGGTAGTCCAAAGCGAACCCTGTGAACTAAGGTTCAGGTGAAGTGTCTATAGATAAATTGGGCTATTAACACTGTATATACAGTAGCAAAAACAGTTTGGCTAATGGCATAACATTGAACATGCTGCATGTGGCTACAGACAATATTGGCTACTGCTGAAGGGATCATCATAAATTTGATGGAGGGGAAAGGGAGCTGGATCAGGGCCAACCTTTCATGATACAGGTACTAGCATTCCTCAAACTAGCGCTATCTTTCTGGGCAAATCTCTCTGGTGAAGAGGCTAACTTCCTTTCTTGGGCCAACCTTATGGGTGAAGGTGCCAAGCTCACGTGGGCTGGTGCTTCATGGAAAAGGACCAGTCTTCCTGGTTTTTAGTTTGGGGCCAAACTTGTCCATAAAAGGGCCAGCTAACCTTCCAGGGTTGGGGCAATATGTCCAGGTGAATTGCCTGCCAACCCGTGGCCCAGCTAACCTTCCAGGGTTGGGGCAATATTTCCAGGTGAATTGCCTGCCAACCCGTGGCCCTGCCACCAAATGATGGCCGTTCACCAGAGTTTGCCTTTATCATCCAGTTTTTATGCAGTGCCAATATCCAAAATTGTATGTCTACGAGTTTCAGAATGCCCTAATCAGATTGGACTGAAGGGTGCAATATATATTAAATACCGTTTAGTCAAACAATAAAATATAGAGTAAAGTTTATCATACCATGAATGAATTAAGCATACTTATTATTCCTATTATTAAATATTGAATATTTGAATAAATACATAATTTTGAAGTTACTTGCAATTTAAATTTTTGCGCTAAGCTGATCCTGTGTGGCCGGCCACTAGGGTACGAGTTCCCCCAACCACTTCCATCACTGGATATGGGGCTATATCAATCCCGGACATGACCACATGCACATCGGGGTCATGTTTGGGGCGAGGGCTACATATGGTTCCCGAACCACGTGATCTCACACAATTTTCTGATGGCACAGGATTTACAGGCCCACAATGGACAGTGCTGGTGCCTAAGACATATGTTAAATTACAAAATAACAAAAAAGACAGAGAATAATCTGTTATCAGTCATTTTTCATTTATTATTCTTTCTTTACCAACAGACAGATGCAACAAGAGACTGTAAACATGTACTAGTTTTTGCATAGCAAAGACTGAATGAATATTATTTACAACATAGGACAATAATCAAGGCTAAACTCATACAAATCAAATAGGGAATGTGTATGAAGACTTGAAAAAAATATATATGATGAAATGATAATATTCACGATGAGATGAACATGGCGTGACTAAACGGTTATTGTACAGAGTTATTGTCCTTTAAAATTCACAAGAGCAGCGAAGAGTCTACCGTTCACATTAACCGTGACTAGTATCCTCATACAAACACAAAATGAATAGTTAACAATGCAGGATCAGTCACGCTCAAAAACTACGGATCTGAAGTCAAAGATGAAAACGAGTCGATTGATATTCATCGATTACTCCTCGAATACTTATAAATATTTCAGTCTTTTAAAACGGGAGAGCAGGGGGGAGGAAGAATACAAAAATCGTAAAACGTCAATCATTCAACCCACATATCTTGAAACAAACAAACAAGAAATACATTTGAAGCAATTGGTGCATATTAAAATATGCCCCTCACAGCCTAAAATCAAATAAATCATAAATTTACATTACTTCAAAATAGGGTTTTTCATCAGCTACTATATCCCATGCTATACCGTTAAGTATGACTGTCGCTGTAAAAATAAAACAAATATATATGTATACTTTACAGTCTTCTGACCATACTGGCAGTAAAGTAACATACAATATCCTCACATGAAAAGTTTTACTGTCCTATTAAAATCTGGAAACACAACCTCTACATTAAAAAAACGGAATATATTCATAAGTCTGTCGGTGTACACACACCGCAGCATACATTCCATAATAATTTTAAGTTCATTAACTTTGCAATAATGTAACAGCATTAATATCTAGTGAACCATTGTTGTATATATACAATTCAATTATCATTGCACACAGTAATATATTTGTAATTTTAAGAAGGCCACTTAATCGCCCGAGAAAAATAATTATACGTTTATAAGGAGACAGGGTAATATGTAATCATTCATTCATAAGGCAAGTAAATATCCTCACACACATAAATACTGGAATCCTAATAATAATTGTCGTAATAATAATTCATTACACAGGAGTTTTATATATATCTATAAATTACACCAATATACATACATACAAATCTCCCCGTATCTGACAGTTTTAAATGTATATGTCGGATAAGATCATATCCGTATTCCCATGCAGTATCACGATAGAGCAAGAAAACTAAACGATTAACTCCTACAAAGGCAAATACACATAAAATTTGAAATTCTCGTTAAATTTTCAAACCTTGATGAACTAAATACGTAATACGAAAGGCTAAATATACTTTCTTTTACTAATTACGGCATAATCTGCACTTTCTCCACTATGAAGACTGCAGGATGTCTCCAACGTGCCCCCTTATCCACATGATGTCTGCAGTAGCATCATTTTTCAAATTCGAATACTTCCAATCAATTTTTGTTCATTTTTCAACCATTTCTAGAGTAAAGAATTTACAATGTCTTTTTTCGTATTCATACAATAACATTCTGTGAACCGGGGAAAAATAGAATTCAAATCTCACCAAAAAATAATTAACAAGGACACATGGTGGATAACAGTGCATTCACAATAAATAAAACCAGAGAGACACCTAGTGATTTATCTTAAAATCAAACCTTACAGTAATATAGCATGGTACAATGCAAGTTGTTAGTGAAGTAACTGTAGTCGTACAAGTTTTTTGACATATAAATGTGAAAAAAAAAAGGACTTGCTCTCATTTAAAGGAAATGTCTGAGCAGATATACAATTGTTAATAAATATGACAAAATGCCAAAGTATTGAAATCACAGAAATTCTCTTAAAATTACAAAAGCCTTCAAACTTTCATTTAAAAGTCAAAAACTGACCGGTTTTTCGAAGAAAATAGAGCGATAGAAATTCATCTAAACACATATCTCACTGAGAAATAAGTGATAAAATTCATAACCTCTCAGACATGAAGTTGTCAATGTAACATTTGAAATAGGAATGTGCGAGTAATATATATAGTATTACATGATATATATATATAAATGATTATGTCCCATTTGAACGTTAATATCAAACCAAATGGCAGCCGAATGCATGGCGCTACGAAATTAATCACACTACCTCCTCGTAAAACCTAATCAGTAGTCAAATTTTGTCAAAACGCGGATTACTTTTAACGGCCAACATAACAATGTGCATTGCATGTCTACTTTGATGATTAACAAGCTGTTATATTATAAACAATTATTTAGCCAGTGTTTCTAACAATTTCAATGATATTAAAATGTATCAATTAATTAATATGGGGGTTAATTTTCCATGATCAACTACTGTCACGACTGCGTGAAACAAGCGAGGAAAAATGTGTTACTATTCCAACCAACAGTATTCCCGTCAAATCCTTGAATAGCGATTTATTCCACATTAACAATGTCTTGAAGCAGAAATACAGCAACCATCAATTATATATTTTAAACCCTGGCAGGTTTATAGCACCTAGAATCTTCCAGTGATGAACAATCTAAATTAGTGATTTGTCTCATAATCTATGACCCGAGTGCATTACTATCCATTCGCGGATACAGCCAAAATTTGAGAAAATAAAAAAAACTTTTCACATAACTTAACGAATGGGAAATTATCTGTTTAGCATGCCATTCAGCACATGTACAATCAATAATTGTTCGATTTAAGAAACGCTATCTAATGTGGCTTATTTTATTAACTGTGTTTAAGATAACCATATTCATTTTCACACAATTGTTACCTGCTTTGAAAATCTGCAACACGGGTATAGTATGTCACACTTTCCGAGTATTTTAGACAGTTTACGTTTTGCTTGAATACAGTTTGGCCTACATATTTTACAGCTGCAATGCAATGCCTGAACCAGTTCAGCTAAATCGACATTCTCCCCATAGCAACACAGTTACGGAGGAGTAGTCGCGCAAAATCTAGTGTCAAGAAGGTAATCGCGCAAAATCTTAAATGTTCAGAAGTGTGTATTTTTAGTACAAGAAGTTTTTAAAGTAAATCATCATGTCACGTGGTTTGCGTAGTATGGAATGAAAAATCTTCCATGTTACAATTTCAAAACAGGTAACAATTACATCGCGCTGGAAAAATATTACAACATCATCCTGAAGTAGCAACAAATATTCACCAAAGATGACGCTACAATACAATACCGGACTTATCACGAAATGTGTTACTTCCAATTGAAATATAACATGTTGTGACAATAATTTAGGTATACGGTCAATGTACACGAAAATTTGGTTTTACCAGGAATGAATCAATCGGAAATTTAGAAAATATTTGAGCAAAAACTAGGAATGGTTGCCATACAATATATCATATGAATCGTGTTATTAATTAAGACGACATAACCAACTAGACATAAAAATGGCCAGAATTCACAACATCAAAATCATCAGTTCCAATCATTACTTTATAACATAATTTCTCCAAAAAGAAAATAATTCTATACGTTGAATGTCCTTTAGCACAACATATAAAGTAACAAAAGAATTGAAATACATAGCATATCTAACTATCAAGCCATTCTTGTCTTGAAAGGAAAATCGTTAAATTGAATTTATACCAAGAATCTGTATCCAGAGGTGAGATCACAAATATTTTGTGCACATTCACAGTTTCGAAGGTATATATATGTCAGATGATCTATTAACGTAAGAACTCGCATACTAAAACCTCTTTCACACCTACATGTACTATTGGAACAACATTTTGTCGTCCCTTCAAAGAAATAGGAAACTAACAACCCCATTTGTTGACAATACTCCTTCAGGACAGGTCCATTTTTACTTAAGGGGAGGTAGGTTACCGTCACACTTGAATTCGAATCACTAATTTTCCGGACTTTCGACCAAACTATTGGGTAGTTCATTGATGGTCGTCACCATAGCAACCGATATCATTAAGTAACGTTCTAACATACATCCTGACACCCCTTAGGCAATTATGGACCGGCCCAGTGAGTTGGTAGGGCAAATGAAAGGAAATACGGACATTTGGAAGACCTACATGAGACAATTTTTGTTTCTTTTAATAAATTTGATCGAAATAAATCTAACTCAAATTATGCCATCGCCAGGCAATCGCCAACCAATAAACTTGCCATGAATTTTTTTTAAAAAAACATAAACAATCACACGACCAGCAGTTACTATCGCTACTGCAAAAAATGGCAAGACATGGCATTCAATAGCCAATGTAACAATTACCTATATACAAAAGTTGTCAACCAAGAAAAAATCTGCTGTTCCAACAACTGGTGTATGCAACAGTTTGTCTGTAAGGCAGGATATCGAAAGTAATACGGTTTACATATTAAAAGTATTTGAGCTTTTTCTGAAATATTTCCTAGAATATAATAAGATTAATATCGAATAGTTATATCATTAACAAATCTCAAAAGGGGTAATTATGTAGTGTCCTAAACATTATTGATACTCAAGCTAGATAACTTAACGTTCTTCAATATCAATTGCCGTATAACCTCTCTAAGGCCGAACTTTCCCCAGAATCAGACTCCTACTTATATAATGTATATTGCCAAAGTATGGATTCTGAGCGATATATTTTCGAAAGAATGCAATACAACTTAAACACTACGATTGCCGTGCGTAAATGATGAGGAATCATTCAACTGAAACTAAAACAGACTAACGTTTCGTCTCATGCAGTCCTGTCTACTATTTCCTTTCATCTTATCAAGTTTACCACATTTTAAAATGAATAATTGTGGCTGTAAATTGAATGGGAGGAATGAGGACTAGTTACACATTATGGTATATGGTTTGAATTATTAGACCAAGCCCTGGAAGAATACTAAATATCTAAATGACAATATTCATTAAAAATGTCTGAGTACATATACAATTAACTGTTACCATCATATGGACATACTGTATGTAATTATATATATTCATATATATTTCATTAACAGTATGAGGTAGGTAACAAACTACCCTACTTGTATTCTTGTAAAAATGTAGGTGGGACAATTTCATAACTAGAGCTAGTCCGAAAAAATCTGACCGTTCACTCGCACTGCTAGCTCAAATCATGTCAAGATGAAGTCGGACTACTTACATAATCTGCATAACAATTATTCAGGCAGCTGTGTTAAGTTCTAATGATATTATCTACATACTGTTAATTACTCTCAGCTTAGAATGTATCACTGGTTTATATTCTTCGATGCTGGTTTGTTCAATATTATAATGCTCTTTCCTCAGTACTCGGTAATTGCAAGATGGCAGCCTGTTTCAGATATCTGTAGCTGAAAAGACTAGATATTGCCATACAGTGGTCTCATGACATCTAGCGTGCCTGGTTGTTATACAACTTATTCACAGAAAATCAGTTGAGCTTGTTATTTCCGTGAATAATTTGTTGTTATTCCAAAACATCAAGAATTGTGTTGATTTAGTTATTGTCGTCTCCTAATTCCTCTGCTCTGGAAGTATTAATGAGGCAGTCATTATATACATTAACGACAAGTCCACCTCATAATGCAGGATTCCTTTCTTAGAAGATGCGATGACCTTTGCTGAATTCACTTGTTTAACACATGAATTGAATTTGCTACACTGTATCAATACTGCAGCACACATATTAAATTCCTCGCTCTGATATTCATATATGCTGGTTCGTGTTTTTTCTATGTTGAGCAGACGATTCCATCACTATTCATCAACATTATTAATTCTCCTAAGCAGACGACACCTGTAGAATTAATCTTTCGTCTTCTTTTCGAAGATGATACTATCAGAATTTCTCCATTCGTCTACGATAATCAGCATCTTTTTTCTTGTATGGTCAATCAGCAGTTGAAACCATCCAAATCTATCCTTTTCTGATCTGAATCTCTATCCTTTTTTCATGCTGTCTCCAAGATATACCATCAACGTAATTGATTTTTTCTCTCCATTTTAGCAGCCGACAACATCAGAATCTTTCGGACGACACCCTAGACTGGTTAACTAGTGGTGGGCATAGGCTATGAACGGGTTGAGGCGCTCATGTAGGCGCTTTCTATGGAGGAACCAGAGTTGCGTCTGGAGGAACTGGCACTTGGTGTGAGGGTGGCCGAAGAACCACCGGCCGTGTGGTGACTGACCAGCGAGGAACTGGTGAACAACTTGTACCAGCCAATCACGATGTTGGACAGGTCCAAGTCGTCCAGAAGAATTTGAGCAACTCCCATGAATACCTTACGATCCATACGTCCGTAATCACCCCACACCGTCACCTGCAGGTACAAAAAAAAGTTAACTTTCTTTTTACTGAGACATTCTGTATTTTGCCACAAATTTCAAAAGCTTGGTCAATCCAATATTTCACATAACCATATCTATCAAATATTTCATCAAGTATTTTAACATTTGGCTAAAACAATTTGATATTAACCTGCACTGATTACATGTCTTGCCAAAGGAATTCATAACTTTTGTGAAGTAAACTTGAGAAACAAACCCCACAATTTGTTACAATGTAAAGTCAAGTCTTTACTTCTATGGAACAGAGTAATAATACCCAGAGGGGACAGTGCAATTTAAAGAATGTCAGCCTGTTCAAGGTTAGTTATCCACAATATGACAAGCCAGCCGAGTAACCTGCTTTCCTGATAGAAATATGAACGATTTATCAGCGTTTTATTTAAATACACTAAAATAATTCAAATAATCTTTTAATTGTCTACACGGGAAACACATATTTTATAAATACTTCTATATATGGTTCAGGATTAGTGTTTTACAATATTTCAAGCTCACACAAATATGACATCACAATAACAAACAATCACCATGACGTCACTTCCGATCGTTATGATTATGACGTAATACAGCAAAGGATGCCTATTATCACCCAAAACTAACCCTGACATGGCTGATAAAAATGAGGGAGTTTCCCCTCCTACTGTTTCTACTCTATGTCTATGGTTTCTAGACGTACCTGTAGCACCTTGCCGGAGTAGGGTTCAGTGAAATAAAGCTGTTGTTGGTAAAGGGGATCAAGTGTCCTCCTAGCTATCGTTGTCTTCTGCTTCTCCACACAGTTCTTTCCCTCCATCAAGTAGACCTTAATATAAGGAGCTGAAAGAACAAAACATCATGCTTGATCAGGGCTCGAAATTAAGCAGAAATGTATGGGAGTCTGGCGGACAAGTACAACTCAGATATTTACGAGTCCGTCCAAAAATCTGGGAGTCAATCAAAGATTTAAATTTTCCGGCTAAAAAAAAAAACATGTTCAGGTTATTATGCTCTTTATTGTCACTGTTCCATGAAATTAACTATCTGACTGATGATCTAAATCTGTTAATCCATTATATTCATGTCTCATTATAACAGCTTCAGTTATCCAAATGTCTCAGTATCTGAAAATGTTTTGCTTGGAACAGTATAGACTTAGTTTAATTTGTACTCAGTTATCCAAATGTCTCAGTGCTCCCAACTAAACAGCCATATTGGATTCAAGTGCTTACTTCTCCCATGTTAAATTGTTAAATTGCTTCAGTTATCCAAAAGTTTAGGAGTGGTAGACTTGGTCTCCCTGACCTCGTTCAGTGCATTTGTTTAAAAAGCTATGTTGGTGAAATCTGACAATAAAATCGTTTTCATGTTCTTACCAGGCAATATCTTGGCGCTTGGTTTGGCCATGAGTCCTCTGGCTCTAATGACCTCCACTTCTAGGTGACCTTTCCGATCAAAAAGACCTAACTGAATCTCTCCTAGGCAAGGTGATCCTAAAACCTGTCGCCCTACAAGCTGCCCTGGGCCTAACCCCTCCACGAAGTCACCGAACTGCCCCTCTGGTCCCAGTCGCATAGCGGAAGGCAACCACCTGTAATTGCGAGTAAGATATACAATATTTAAATTTACAGCTTTGAAATTATATAAGTTATTAAGAAAAATTGCATGAACTCTCATGATGTTACAATAGTGAAATATGTCATCTAGACATCCACAGGCCAATCAAGGAAATAATTTGCTGCACATGAGGAGTTCTGGCATCATGAGTGTTTGTTCAGTTCTCAAAAATGGTGCTTTGTTGACCTTGGGGATATATCTACACACTTTCAAAAAAGAACTCGAGAGTGGCAGAATTATATTGACTAATCATGGTTGCTCGTGACGCAACATCGTGAAGCAAAAGTACCACCAGAGTTCACTAGCACCAAAGCAGATAAGCACTGATTAATGACATAATATTTTCAGTGATGTCATTTTTGCTACAATATTAATAAATGATGACATCATCTAATTGTGCTTCATCTGCAGTGCTTCGGTGGCAGCGCCTTCTAGTAGATTTTCTCCACATTATGCCAAATGCTTTACGACTTACATGCTGCTGGAATCGGAGGATAGACTGGCCATGGAACCATCAGTCGACTCCTTACTCGCTTGACGCACCATTCTGTTTCGCATTTCTGCCGCAGCACCGACCTCCTCACTGCGTTGGAAGGATGACCGGGCTTTCTTGCCTCCTAAAACAGACGAAGAAATTGTATATTCCATTTCCCTAACGAGTTTTAACATACAGGTTTTACCCATTCAATACGAAACGCTATACTACAAATAATATTTCAGATCATTCAGATTCAAATTACATCCCCATCATTTTACCCATGTGGTGCATTGATGGGATGATTCATGTATAGTTTGACAATAATTTTCCATATAATACGCATTATATCTGTACATTTTATTTATATCCATGGTGGGTATCTCACCAGTGACGTCGCATCCTGGAGGTGCCCTCCCCCACCCCCATTCCACATAATATATTTATTAACTTGGGGTGTAATATATTTTTTTCAACAATTGCATTATTTTTCCTTTTCTTCAAAGTCATTTATGTCTTTTTGTGTGCAGTATCCCTACTATTCACTATTAACTTTAGTAACATGGTTCCCACTCCATTCCCTGAGCTTACATTCAAGGTTTTTTCCGCAAGTATTTTAAGGCTGCCGAACCCAGTTTTTAGGGAAATGATATTGAGATTTTGTTTTTTCCCCATTTTTTAAATGTCATCATGTCACACATACCATGTTTCCCGGAACCAGAAAGCTGTGACGTTGAGCTACTTTTACGCGACAATCCCACAAGAGCAGTGATCTTGTAGCCAAGCGACGGCCTCCTTTTGCGCCGTTCTGTTTGGGTCGTTGAAATTGCTGAGTCCGATATACTGCCATCGTTCTTTTCATAGCCAGCTACATCACTGTTGCTAAGACTTCTGTTTAATGGTTTACGAGCACTCGGAGGTGCCCCTCCAGCACGGCTTTCCATTTTCGAAGCAAATTCACTGGAAAAAAAGATAACTCAAGAGTGATAATTACCAAGATACAGTTTGACTATTTTTATGAGAAGTGACCATCATTCTTATTCATGGGAAAACTAGGTGGTTTCAGCATGGCTAAATGAAATCTTTGCTATATGAAGATAAACCATGAACACCTCCCATATCCCCTTTAAGGATAAACACAGAGTAATACCAAGATGAGCCAGTGCAATTGAACCGATGTCAGGGTTAGTTTTTCACAATTTGACTAGCCTGCAGAAATATGACACAACGATACAAAATAATCACACTTGATTATTACTTGTTGCAACGTACCTGAGCTTTCGTCTCGGTCTCTCTGACTGCGTAGATTTCACACTAATTGTACTAATCTTGGAAACTTCGGACATGTCCGACGTCTCTGAGGCATCACTGTGGATGGCTTCGTCCGAGCCTTCAGCACCATATTCTGAAAAGTATAAAAATTGTATCTATTTGAATTTTGCATACAAATCAAATCAAAGTTCAAGGTCACCTCTGGATTTTTTGATTGCATCCACCAATTCTGCAAATATACATCAAATCTACATGTGGAATCAACATTCTTGGCCACTGGGTTATAACAGAACTTGGTTGAAAAATGTAAGGAAATTTATGAATTCAAAGTCCTTGGAAATTTTTGTCCCTTTCAAGAAAATACCAGAAAATATTGCCATAAATAAGGTAAAGCACATAAAAAAAGGCAAATATTTGGGCGCAAACTCCTCTAATGCTGTCCTTTTTAGGCGTCAACTGTGTCATAGTTTTCCCTAAGATATTGATTATATTCCGTTCTTGCCTTAAAGAAAAAACCCTTCGTGGTAAATTACCTGTTCGACCTTTCCGCCTGGTCCGCTGACCCCTGTCCGTCCCTCGTCCACTGTGGCTTGGTCCACTATGGGTCGGAGCGTCCACAGCATAAGGATCCCGCAGAGCCATGGGGTCTCGTAAGCTCCGAGAAGAACCATAAATGGTCTCTGTGTCCGACGTATGAGACGACCCACCACTGCTGCCCCCTGTCCCCGACGATCGGTACTGATTCATGCGCATTTTCATAAGTCTTGCTCGCTCCTCCAGGTCTTGTGTTACTGTAGAAATATAGAAATAAATGGTTATTTAATCTGCATAAGAATAACTAACAGTCATAACTGGTGGTGGTGGATTAGGGCTTTACGTCTGTATTTCCGCACCTGTTGGGCTAATTAAGACAGGCAGGGGCCACGGCAATGAAACGAAGCAGTCATGACTACTCGATAGTATAAGATACATTGTACAATGGAACATCACAAGCAAGACACCCACTCTTAAGACCATCTATTTATTTTTCAGCCAATTTCATCGACTCGGAAACTGAACTACAGATGACGTCATGTGAATCCAGGACTCCCATTGGCTGTGAAACCGTCTTAACCAAAGAGAGTACTGGATTCACATGACATCCTCTGGTGTTAGTTTCCGAGTCGATGAAATTGGCTGTAGGACCACTTTGATTGTCCATAACTGAACAAAATTATATGTTTGGCCACTATTTTAGAAAATTCCTCAATCTTAAAGTGATTCCCAATCCTGGGGGTGGTCTTAACTGTGAGGCTTCATTGTACTTACATATGAGGTCGGGCCCACTTTCGATATAATGTCTTGCGAAAATCATAGATGGGCAACGGGCCAATACACTCAATAACACAACATTTAAGAGGAAATGCAATCACATTGACAGAAACACGGTCTTTGAAGTACTGTATCAGCAACCAGTTAATGTTTACAAAACATGCGCATTATTAATACTTAATATATATATGCACTTTTGAGATTGAATAAGCACAACAATGTAGCCAATCAAGGCACAAGACTGTCTTAATATGGCAGGTCAGTTCACGTGTGACCTAGGACCCGGAAATAATAGCACAATGCATGACATCACAACAGCCCAATTATTGATGACATCATCAGATATTGTGCATTGATGAGTCATCTAGTATTGGGCATTGGTGACATCATGTATGGTATTAGTATTTCGGGGCACAAGGTCACATGAGAACTGTCCAGCTATATGGAAGACCTTTAGGTCAACAGGGTGGGTTGCATGTGCCATCAATATGCTTAACGACCTGATTGCATGATTACATCATCGAACAAAGGTTGTAACGAACTGTTTGCAGCTCCCCCTGTTGGCTTAAATGTCTCCTATTAAACCCAAATAACCACAAGATACGATTACAAAATCAACATTCTACAATCATGCCTCGGTAGGTTGTTCTTATCTTTTAAACACTACCTTTGACAAAACCACATTTGAATGACAAGACTACAATCATGCTTCGACAGGTGTTTTTTTACGTTTTTCGAGGCTAATAATTGAGAAAAAAAAACTACTCATAATTTTTATATATTCATAAAGTTTACCTCTATCACGTGAGGACGAAGGGATTTTATCACGTGAGGATGAAGAAATTTTACCTCTATCACGTGAAGAGGATGACGAATGCATTGGAATTTGCGGCAGCTGCCGTTTTTTCGGAGAAGGCGTGCTGGTAGGCGTGGCGTTTCCTGAGCGAGCTGAAAGATGGCGCTGTTGACTGCTTCCAACAGGATCTCTGTAACAATGAAAATAGTAGTTTTAATATCTCAGGTGCAGAAGAGAATGATAATTCAATGTCTCAAGTACAGCCATTGGTCAGGTAAGTTAATCATTGAAATACGCAGTGTACTAAATACTATAAAGGTGACATAGCCACAAGAATTGGGCACACTCAGCTGCGGTGAACTTCGACCTGTTTTGTTCAGCCGGCAATACATTTGAATGTGTGTAGCGCTAACGTAAACATAGTCCACTCGAGTTTTGGTAGACTGTGAGCAAAATAATTAATAAAAAAGCAGTCTACTTGTAGGCAGACAAACTTTAATACCTCATCAGTAAGATATTCTAATTTAATCTTCCACTTGAAATGACATTAGATGATTTACAAAAATATAAGTATGCGACAAACTACTCAAGAATGTTTTTAATAACTTAACACTGCAAGATCAGTTGTGCTTGTGTAGAGTTTTTGGTGCCATTATTCATCAGGTACTGGCTCTTTCAATCATATACAAAATCGCAGAAGAAATATTTGAGAGATTTGCAATTTGGAGCTAAATAGTTAATAAACTTTTACATTCGGAATCAGCAAAATTGGCCACAATCGGTGAAATTGGCCAACCCCTAAAACTGCTAAAAGTAATACATATTATTCTGTTGGATTTTTTGTACAATATCGCCACCCTTAAAACCCCTGAAATTATGCATTCTACAGTTCGTAACAAGAATATTTATTTTGTAGGGAATTTTGTACATCATTAGCAATGATTTTGTCCAAAATAATCCATTATAATAATTACTTTCACTACATGACCTTAAACACCTGACTGAACAGAATCCAATACATTTAACACAATCACATTATTTCGTGACCTACCGATCTGGCGGAGACATAGATCTTGCAACATCTGAGCGGTGTCGCCGTGGCGACCGGGAGCGTGATCTGTCCTCGGGACCATAACTACTCGACCTCGTTTTGGATTGCATTTTTTCGGGAGCTATTATCTTTTCAGCTGTTGACATATTTCTTCCTTGAGGATTTTCCTCAATGGCTGCAGAAAACAAGCAAATTAACAAATTAAACGAGGGGAAAATTATGAAATAACAATCGAGTTTACACAAATCCTTGATAGGTTCCACTCCTCCATGCTACTGGTCAACCTCAATATTTAATATTTCAATGACGCACCATCACAAATAATAAACGCTGCCTGTTCTTTAAGGTCACTAGCATTCATAAAATACAGTAACCTTTGGACGTATGTAATTATATGTCAAATATCAACACAGAAATAAAACACTGAACAGAATTTTATTCATAATATGAAAATGGACGACTTTAAAGTAGATGACAAGAACAAATACAGAAGAGATGTAGAACAAAATTATATTTATCTGAAACTACAAACACTGAATATCCAAAGGATATAAAGGTGCTTCTATATCGAACTGAGGTGAATTACATGGAGTGCTAAGAACGTATAAAAGAGTAAAAATTAGAAAATACAGGAAAACGGGGAAATGAATAAGAATTAAACATTACTATGCAAAATGGCTGACAGTATCAAACCAATCTCTAAACCTGGCTTTACTGAGTTCCAGACGGCATAAGTCGCTGCCTGGAAGTTGCAATTTTTTTTGTGGATGTCCAGAAGAAAGGATTTCTATAACACACCTAACGCAATTTTCTTTCAAATTTGATTTTGATTCAGAAAAAAACTGCAGGGAGTAAGTACCCCTTAAAACCGGCCTCCAGAAAATTCTGACAAGCATATCAATAATATGACTCCAATACATAGCAAAGAGCACCTTGGTTTGTGCTGACATAGAATTTGACCAAAATTCCACGTTTTTTTTAAAGTTTGTTGGCCACCTGGTGGTTTAACACCATTACACTGATGCAGTTCTGTAACCTCTTAAATAGTTCCTTAACCATTTAGTCAAAAAGTAATAGTTAAGCACATGCTACAATGGCTGTTCGTGGAACATACCAGGCCTGACGCATGCGGCTCTGTCCCAACACAATGGTCCAGTGAATCTTTTGACCTTAAACAATAGCAGTGACGTCTTTTGACCTTTACCAATTGCAGCTAGTCCAGCTACTCTAGTTTAGGTATTGGCCCTTTCAAATATGAAGCCCAACATCATTTGCTTGCATTACTCTAGTGCTGGCCCTGAAAGACACCTTTACTGAAAATTAAGATTGTTCTTTCGAAATCTTAATAGCAGCTTTGGCAAATCTAACGATTCAGTAAGTGTCACGTACCCAAAACAAACAACAAATAAGCCACATAATCATCGCTATAATTTTGTTGTTTACTCTTTCAGTTCAATTCAATTCCGCTGATTTACCTGGGCGCTGGGTAGGTGCTCTTACAGACGAAGTATTTCGAGATCCGTCCTGCTCCGTAGCCACCAAGGGTGGGGATGTGGAACTACCGATCGAAGACCAACTGGCGGCGTCTCCAGGGACCGAAACACCCGTCCCAGCTGCATTGCATATCACATCTAAATAAGTCCTCCCTTTCATTACATTTCTCATAACATATGCGCTATAACATGTTGCATTTTATGTTAAAATATGTATCCTCTAACAGATGTTGCCGTTTGGCCTCTTTGGACTTTTTTTCAAAGACTCAAAGTACAAAGTTTCTAATTTACAAAATTGATAAAAACATTAGTTGATTTTTCAGTCCCCATATTATGTTTGTTGTTATTTACATCTATCAAGACACATGTTTACACTCGGCGACAGTGAAATTCACCATGACAATGAGATTCGCCACTCGTAATAAAGTGCAATAAACATTTATTAGATGGCTGTTGGGGTAACAGAGTATTGCCAATTATACAAACAATTAGTTTTGTAACAAATCATGAACTTGCAAGGTGTATAATTGAGTATTAGGGAGGTGGCGAATCTCGTTGTCGTGGCGAATTTCACTGTCGCCGTTTGTACTACATATTTGCTATTTTTCAGTACTAACAACGAGAAAACATTAGATTACTTAAATCTGTTTCTCTTAAAAAGTTTACATCATTCCCATCTAGTAGTCTCAAACAAGCGACTGTAGCAAAGCTTTAAAAATTTAGACACAAGAAACTTTAAATATGAATTCTTTACGGCTGCATAGAACTTTTACAAGATTACGAATAACACCTGAAGAAGACTGAACATGCATTCAAGCTACTTAATCTATAGATCCGATACATTTGTAATGTTGCTTATGCACACATAAATCGATCATACAATGCACAAATCAAATTATCAGGGAATACATTCCATGACAAGGGCAGTAGCTATATCACTAATTTTCTCAGGAATATTGCACTTTATATAATTATTATTTTTTGGACATCAGTGCATTTATTCCTGTAGAAAATGACTCCAAAAGCAGTTTCATTTCAGCAAGATAACACTAGAGGGAGCCAAAATGCTGATGCTGAGAACTGACACTAAGGGGAGAATGAGGTAATACTTGGTATCAACACTAGAGGGAGTTGGGAGTGCTGTGGAAACATTAAATAGCTCTCTGCTTTTTCACACATAAAACGTCACGAAAAATCCAATTTGTTTCTTTTCTTATTAAATCTTACATTCTGGATTCAACACACAAATTTAGTGTTCTACACTCTCAAGAAGTGCAGATGACTTGTGCAATTATAACGCAATGAAGACCTCCTTCGGAAAACACCTCAGGAGTTTTGATGTCCATTTGAGTAATAATTTATTGGTATTCTTGTCCAATAAAAAATTGTTGGGTTGTCCAAAAAAAATTTAAAAATTGCCACACATGGGACCTATCCTTTTGTTAACTCAGCAGAGAGCTATGTAAATATATTACCATCGCAACAACGCTACTTCACAACACTTCACAGAACCTTCTTAGATTCTGGGGGGTATCTTTATTGACACAATACAACAGATATCATTAGCATGATCAACATAATTTGTCAAGCCAGGTTCAGTGATTAATAGCGAAATCGTTTTGATTGTCAGCCACTTTACGAAGACCTCAGCCGATAAAAGATAAGGATGAAAAGGTACAAGTGACTAAAAGAAGTATTTTACAGAAAACATGCATTTCAAAGTAATCAAGGTGTCGATCACAGGTTATGCTAATAACGTTTTTATCCTTTGAGTCCAGACTGAGTATGAGCTTGGAAGTATCATCTATTCCACTGATATGGCCCTCAATGATTTGATTTCCAATACTTCCTAAACTTACAATGACACTAAATAGTGTTAGTAAATACTAATAAGACTACACCATAATGTCAAAATGTTTCGGGTCGTTTTCTTTTCAAAGCTAGATGTTTTCTCTTAATTTTGTAATGTCACGTTCTTTGAATGTCCTCTCACTTCCAGTTTTAAATTATGAATATCATTAATTTCTCAATCAACAGAACGATAGATGCTGCTCTGGTTACACATAGACTCAAAGGATGAAAAACTGACATGTCATGAGATCAATGTAATGTTTCAGTTATTGGACAAATAAAATGTCTTCAAATCTTTGGTTTCCAAAATTAGTGAAATTAACAATACATCGATAGATCAGTGTCATAATGGCCTTATGTAAATTCGCAACAATTGCTCTTTTTTTGTTTTTTTAATTGGTGTTGCCAAGCCCACTACGACCAGAGATTAATTCTTCAAGGCACATCAATCAAAATCAACAACATAAAACTGAAATTTCACGATAATCATTACATGATCTCAAAACATGTAATTATACTTTTGCCCACAACATCATATTCATTTGACAACATTAAAATTTGTGCCACAAATTCATCATACACAAATGCATTTTAGATATCTCCCACAGTTTGGTAATAAGATTCCTCTAGATGTCAGCACTGTATAACACAGTGATGCCACCTAGTGCATTTACTAGTGAACTACAATCCAATTTCAATAAGTTAATTTTTGGCCATTCTTTATCCACTCCTAAAACCCAGACGTCTACCAATCTGTGGGAAATGCGCTTGTTTGTAAATTATTTATGAGAAATAATTAATAAATTGACAACTGACCAGTAATTGAGCTCATTCCATCGTCCATGTCCAATTCGGACATGTCGCTATCACTCATGCGAGCTGAGACGGACCCCGGCGGAGACAAGTGATCCTTGCCTGGGCCTTCTCTTCTGCCGTATCCCTGTTAAGAAACAAAACATGTTGACATAATGATGAAGTGTAGCCTAACAGTGGGGGCTAGAATAATAGAGGGCATGTATTCCTATCAAAGCAGATAAACGACGTAAGCATTCATTGTAAAAATGACATCATTAAATACACATCAATGCTAGAGTGTCAGTAATCTCTGGCAGTGCTCTCATTCTAAAAGTACGGTATATAAAGACTGATTTAAAAACCACTTGCAAGGTCCCATAACTTAGATTACATGAAATTCAACGCCTGCTTACCTCTCGCCCATGCTGACTCCTTGCCGAATCGTCATAATGCCTTAGGGTGTACCACTGCAGTTCATCGTATAAATCTGATGTGGAGAGGTCTATCACAACCTGAAATGAAAAATAAAATGTACAATGAAATATCTCTACCAACACTCACTCTGATCTGACTTAGCCATGACTCAAATTCCGTTAAAGTGATACTCCTTGAATCTATCTAAAAATTGTCCCATTTCCTTTCTCCCAGAAAGTACTCACAATAGTTTGCAGTGACTGTCTAGTGTCATTACAGCAGGTTTTCATTAATATTTAGCCCACTAAATCATGGTAAACCACATTTTTGGTCAAGAGTGACAGTTACAAGAATCATCCACTCAGAGCCATCTTCCTGTCACCAAGTGGGTCAGCACTGGTCAGTGGGAGCTGCAAGAATTTTGTAACCATGGCAACCTGGTGAGTCACCAGTGTCCAGGCCACTTTTAATTTGACCTAGTTCTATTGGTGGGCCACCTATAGAAAATAGAGGGCTAATTACTCAATTAATAGAGATGACTTGATAGTATGCTTGTGGTAGAAATCTGTTGTCATATACAAGAGTGTAATGGCATTAACTCTTGGAATTTAGTTGAGGCCATATTTTCTAATGGGATTCAAAGAGTATCACTTTAAATAAGATGCAATAACAACATCCTTAATAATTAGGTCGTACCTCTCCCACATACTCCCCACTCCCGATTCGGTCGTAGTCGTAGACTGTGACCTCAAGGGCCCTCGTCTGCAGGTCAGTGCGTTTCAGCGGAGAATAGATGAACGTCTGATTCCACTTAGGCTCCAGCGTCCCTGCGACTGTTTTTGTGCGTCTCTTGCTTTTTTCGCTGGGGAAAAAACGGAAAAGCAAAATTAGTATCACAAGTTCTGGAATCAAATAAATCATACAGAGGTCTTAGCCCTTATGAGAATATATATGAATGAGTTTTGTTTCATTTACTGTATTGTAAATCTCTTTGATATTGGTTTGAAGTTATTTATCAAGTTAAATCAGCAGCACACAAGCTGCAGTACGAGGCAGACTTAATGATGAGATGATCAGGCCGACAGATTACATTGAGTGATATATTTACTCCCATGGGTGCTATATTACATTTATCTCATACAGACTCCGTGAAAGACTTTGCCAATTAATGAACTTCTAACTTATATTTAACACGTAAACCAAGCTAGATTCCGCTTTGACCGACCTGTAGATATTATTTCTATAAAAACTTCACTTTACTTTAGCTTATAAACTAAGCCTGAGCCCATCATCAATCTCATGGCTTCAGCAAAACTAAATAGCAAAATTAAATAACATCTCAAATTGGACACCCAATTACAGAAACAGGTAAGTTTACAAATTATAGAAGCTATAGAATTACCTGCGATCAGGCAACAAGTACAATTTGCAGTAAGGATTTCGCGGTTGGCCATTGTCTCTTGGAGGCAAGTCAACAGCACTGAGCACTGTAACTATCAATTGGTAACTCGGACCATCGAAGTACATTTTCACCTGTAATGACAAACACTAATGCAGTGAGACCATTTTTTATCATGATGAAGTCCTGATTGGCCAAATCCAACCACGACCAACTCCACGTATGGAAGTATGACTTAGAGACGTAAAACTTAGGCAAGAAGAAGAGAGTTGATGCAACCAGTCACATATTTTCCACCGTCTTCAGGATACTCCTTCTAATAGCATTTTGTATCTCATTTGAATAATATTATATTCAAACAAAAATAAATAAATAAAACTTACCTGTAGGACCAACATGTAAAACAGATCTTTATTCTGATCTTGTTTCCTGTTTAATAAATATATTCAATATATAAAATATTAAACGAAGCTTACCTGTAGTTTGCCACAGAACTGAGGCGAGTGTGGCCGTGCCCTCGTCGTCCCCGGCGACCCAGGTGATGTGATGGTCACGGATGGACGCTTTAAGCGCCCCACTTGCGTACGTTGGTCTCGGCTAAAACCTGTGCAAAAAAGTTTCCGAGTTAGTGACAATTCCCCTTGCAATGTATAAAACACATTATTGCAATTAATCTAGAAACTACAGCCATACAAGTACATTCAATTAATGAATATTATAACTTATACAACATCAATCAACACATAATTAAAGAAACACAATGTATTATATTACATATTTCTTTATACCCTAGAGAGTCGATAATTAAGCTTAAGCTACTGTTGATGTTAACTCGCAAGAAATACTACATAAATCATATCGAATTCTTCTTTTATCCTAACATCACACAGCACTCATCATCACACTCATCTTTCACCAAGCTTATTCATGCATGCACTGTCCAACGGAACTCTCAACATTTTACTAATATCTACTTTTTATTCAAGCTTGAAATAAACATGCTTTTTATGTTTGATGTTTCTTCCAATCACCAATATTTGGCAAGCATATGATTACAGCATTCAGTTGTACATATCTCTAAATCTAAATGTGATTTTAGATGCATAGAAGTCACATATTTATCGCGAAAGTCATACATTCAGTCTACATTCTTCAAGTACCTTCTTAAAGTTGTTCACATATCATTATTTTACTTTCTTGAAAACTTTAATAATGTGGTAAAAAGGTTTCTCAACAATAATTAACTTTGACTGTATTCGAATTGTTAAACAAAGGCAGAGCAGAAAGCGCGAATAAGTCAGTTCATAATTTCTTAACCAAAATTAGGTTTTCTTGCAAGCAGTGATTGTGCATCAGTTAAAAGGCGAGCGAAGTTAGTCTTAAATCATCAACACTTCAAATCCTACGGTCAGTCTTAAAACATTTCCTTCACAATGGGTACCTAGAGAATCAATAGAGGTCATTGACACCAAAGCAGATTGTTTGATGATGTCATCTATATAGTGATGTCATTTGTATTACAATGGATGATGACATCATTCCATTGCGCTTCATCTGCTCCAGTTGCAGTGCCCCCTGTTGGTTTATTTCTACATTTAGAAAACCGGTTTGAAGACTTTTTTCACGAATTGTCAAAGAAGATTACATTTTTATTTCGTTTCATTTAAAAACAAAAGTTGCAAAGTTTGCTAGTTGCTACGGTCGGAACATTTATCTTTAACTCCAACAAAATCTTCATCAAATGATGTCTTCTCTAACTTACAAGTTGACATCTTTCATAGTTATATTACCATAGTTACCCGCAACAGAAGTACTTTTCAGACTGACCAAATTTGTTAATCAACAAGGCAACATGAAACACACAAAAGCAAACATTCACCTTCTTAAAATAAATTTCTGAAAAAGATGTGCATAAAACATAGACATGAAAATTAACATACAAGAAAATAAAGAGCATTATACTTATACTACAAAAACGAACGTCAAAGAATGACAAACAACAGATTGACAAAACTAAGAATTACAAAATAATGTAATTATAGTAATTTAACAGGTTTTTAAACTAACATTAAACAACAGCGAGTTTGTCCGTGGGGCAATTCAACACAGGGTGCGAAAATATACACAAATGACATCACATAATGGTGTACAAAAATTACAACAAAAACAGTACATATCGGTAAAACATCAATATGTACCAACAGATAAACTGGTGCATGAAGCACATTTATACGTTACAAGACATGACACATATATTATTTCATTAAATTTTCTTCCACTTACCAACATCCATATCTAGATGGTCTGACATGCCAGGTGGTAATTCACCAGATCTGAATAAAGAAAGCATCGCAAAAATTAATCACGTAGTTTGAAAAAGTTTTGGTGAAATTCATATGCGCATGAAGGTCAAATTAATGCCGAAACAGTCATTCACATGATAAGTTAGTTATACATTTGTAAAATATAACTCAGCATTGTAATGATAGCAACTTTATTACACTCATTTATAAGAGGGCAATTAAGAATTTCAAAACAAAAAACTGCAGTTTGGTATATTTTGTAAAAGAACATAATACAGAATGTAACGTTATAAATGTAAGCGCTTGATAAACAGTAAAATCTTATCATGACTTTAAAAAATAAAATAAGTTATACTTCAGGCATGCAATGATGCACTGACTTAAATGACAGAAATTCAGGTAATCCTCATTCAAAACATTACGGAATAATAAGAACGAAAAAGTTTTGCCAAATTATAACGTTGTGATGAACTTACGAGACGGGTCTCTGTACAATAAGTTCTACTTGAGGCTCTTGCTTAGATTCGAAGATAATGTCGTATACTTCTTCGAAAGTTTTTCCTTGTAAAGTGCGGCCATTCCACTCTAATACTTCATCACCTGGAATTAAACACAAATTTTTAAAAACTTTTAGTATTGTAACTTAGGATCAAATAATGACCAACTTAATTCAGTGATAGTTTGCTTCATGAAGCATCAGTACATGAACTACTTGTTGGCAATATAATATTTTGTCACTGCCTTTTCGATGTTACAATGGCAATAAATTTGAAGTTAGGCAATTCTCATGGAGTGATCATAGTATTATTACATTAAAATACAATTCAAAAAATTAAGATTTTGGTGTCAATGACCTCTCAGTACTAAGGCCACTTCAGCGTTCAGTGCTTCCCAAAAGGGGATTTTACTTGTTGCAATGCAAATCATATTATACCACAGATTAGGTATGCACAGATTGACAAGTTCCTCATTTGCATAAGCCATCCACAAGGACTGTGGGATTGTCAGGGTTAGTGGATCGCGTCCCTTGAAATAGTTATGTCATAATAATCACAATCGGGTGTGACATCGTGATCGTTTTCTATTGTTATGTCATATTTCTGTGGGATTGATTCATAGCGAATAACTAACCCTGGACAGGCTGAAGTTTTTAAAATTGCACTGTCCCCTCCAGGTATTATTACTCTGTGTTATAACTGTCAGTTACATTTCACAAATTTATCATACCTGGTCGTAGGTGTCCCACCGTATCTGCTATACTTCCGCGCTTTACTTTGGTAATGAAAGCTCCGAGGTATCCATGTTCCGTCACCTTTCCACCGATGACCTTCAGCCCTTCAAGGTCAAAGTTAAAGTACAGCAAATAGTAGGTCTTTCTCAACCTTTTGAAATCCTTTTCAAGACCTGACATTTCACAATATATTTCTAATCATCACATGCAACAGGATCCTGCAAGCAACTGTACCAAATGATGCGATGAATTTAGAAACGTGTACTACGTGACGTAATGCCAAAATTGGGGTTGACAGAAAGTTTTTATTGCCATTTCAGTTGAAGCAACCAAACCCATTGTATTTTTTTATGATACATTTTCCATTTAGTTCAGCTATTAACTACCAGGTGGCATCAAATTACAAGCTATAAACAGGCATTTTTGGTTGGTGCTCTGCAAAATGAGAAACTCCTTGTCCTGCACCCTCACTGACCGCCGCCTTTCAGCATCATTTTTGAATTGTAATTGCCAATATAAAAATTTTAATTATGCATAAATTAAAAAAAAAAAAATGGAAAAGTTACATAGAGAGTGCCTGATTACAGCCAATTCCATAGACTTGGAAACTAAACTCGAGAGGATTTCATGTAAATCCAGGACTCCCATTTGTTAAGTTCCTCAGCCAATGGGAGTCCTGCAATCACATGACATCCTCTGGATTTTAGTTTCCAAGTCCACGAGCTCAGCTGTAATTCATATATAACCCTCGCACTGACTTTTATTGCTGCAAAATTATCTTTAAAATATTAACATTAAGCAAGCGTCAAACAATCGCTAGGCTAAACCTGGAAAATATGCAAAAAACTATATCCACAACATACTGTGCTATCAAAGTGCTTTGTTTAACGACAGATTAAATTCATAAATTTGTTACTCAGATACATGAATTCTAAGAGAAACTAAAAGCTGATATTCAGTCTACAATCCATGCAGTTTTTCCTATTAATATCTGTAATGCATATTCTGGATCAAGTCCATTGACTAAGTCTTTGTTATCTAATTACGGTGCAAATTCCCATGTTTTCACTGGGAATGATTTTTGAGGTACAACATAGGAAAGGTGAATGGATACAAACACATTTATAGGAACAGGGCAACGAATAGTTTGTACGAAATTACATTTTTCATGAATTTTCTTTATCGTCTAGATGAAACCATAATAAAAACGGCAAAAATGTAAATTTGCGAAAAACACCAAAAAGATGGTAAATTTCTCATTGCTACAAGTCATGCGTTGGATGATGCCCAAGAAATGTCTCAATGACAAAATCAATGTAAGAATATTTATTTCTATATGTTTTTTTGGAAAGTATGAGGAAAATTGGATAATAACATCTACTATACTCCGTGGAATTATAGTATCTACACTGTAAGGAACTGCATTTATATGGAACATAATAGGCGAAACTCAGGTATAATATTTCAGGCCAAGTTTTGTATGGAATTTGACAGAATTTTATGGTATTTGATGCTTGGAAAATTTTGCAGAAATTTTTAAGGCAAATCTGAGTTTCACCTAATCATCTAATGATGTTTGAGTGTTGTGTGATATATATCTTTTCTTCCTCGCTACTTTTTTGAAGCTATTTTTTGTGATTGCAAATCTAACTTTGTCTAAGTAAACAAAAAAAGAAATTCACAGACCTGGGGCAGAATAATTTCCATTGTTATCATCTTTAAAAATAAATTTTTTTAAATGTAGTTTTTCAAAATTTTTGATATAAAAAAACTATTATAACATTCATACAGTTTATGTTATAAACACAAAATCATTTCAAGAGGTTTTATAATAGTTGTTGTTACAATTACTTACATAATTGTCGAGCAAATTTTACGTGTTTGCACAAATGAAATGTATTTGTAAGTGTTCAACCAGGGAGTGGTTTTGGTGAATTAATTTTGACAGCATATTAAACAGCCAAGTTAATGGATAAAGTTATTCAATAATTTACTGTAGTAATAATTCCAAATGAGGCCTAAATGGATACTTTTTTTTTTCGTTTTAATGGGGAATTTGTGCTCCATCAGAGGACCTTACACAACTGAGACAAACTCGACAAAATCATCAATGTCAATGCATTAGTCTGGTAAGTTCATTCTTTTCAAAACTGATGTTATACCGTAGCAATTTATCTCAGTCGGTTATAATTCCTCAAATGAGCCACGTTCCTCATTAAAGACGCAACCAATCCCTGGAAGGTGTTATACACAGCAGACATCACAATCGCTAGAACAATTTTTTTTTGGTCATTAATATCCTAAATATGTTCCACCACAAACATCAGCGGGCGAATTAAATCATTGAACAACGTCAGAGACAGAAAATAAAGTTGTGCACTCCACTGAGACTGGGAACATTCAGCTGCCTAAAAGACGGCCTCTGATTGGCTTGAAAAAATAGCGACAGTCGTGGACCTGATAGGTGGTAGATGGGTGGGTGGATTAGGGCTTCACGTCCTGTATTTCTGCACCTGATGGGCTAATTAGGACAGGCAGGGACCATGGCAATGAGATGAAGGATGAAACAGCCTCCAACTTAGCCTCGTCCGAGAATTGAATCCGGGACCCAGTGGTTGGAAGCCCAGCACACTACCACTGAGCTAGGCCCCAAACCCCAGATATGATCTGAGATGAACACCAAGCAGATTTTAAATAAGACACCGGCTTTTTCATGCAAATTGGGATCAGGCCATTCTGGGCAGCAGAACGTTCTCCAGTCCGAGTCGGAGCGAGTAACCTTCTCTTTTATTGTTGTATTCTAAGGCGTTAAATGATTAAAACCGCCAGTGGACGATTGCGTTTACACCAACAATACTATGAGGCCACACATGCAGGATTTTACATTATACATACCTAGCGTACCTCGATTTAGTACACCAGATGATTCACCAGGGGGCTGGCCGTCTTTCTTGAGGATCATGTGACCAACTAGCTTCGTTCCGTCACCTGATGGTTGCCAAGTGACAGGATGCTGCAGAAAATATATTCATAATTAAAACCTCAATTTCATCAGGTAAACTTATTCATAATTTAAACATCAATTTCAGGCAGATGTATTCATAAATCAAACATCAATTTTATCAAGTTAACTTGTTAAGTACTGGACCTAAATAATGAGTAAATCTGTGTTAACAGTGCTACTTTCATCAATGAAAATATATTGTATTGAAGCATTAGGAAATGTTATATTTCTGCAAAAATATGATGAATTACAACACGCTACTAGCAAAACTTATCAGGAGTTTTTCAAGCATTCTAATAATAATGATAAATTGCAAAAATACAGCTTTTTCAGCGAGTCGGGAAAAATATAGTAGAAACACAGTGAATAACATGGCAACACTCAGAAACTTGTGAAAACAGACTATATCGAAAATGCTGGAAGTATTCATATGCAATTTCAAAGTAGGTTACACTATAGTAAGTACCACAAAAGGTGTATGAGGGTCGGGTTCCGACAACAGTTCATAAGTTTTCCTTAATTGTGGCTGATTATTCAAATGATGTTCGGTGATCGAAATTTATTAGACAACATTAGTAATTCCACAGACAACAATAGATACAGCTGCACGGAACAATAGCCATGGAAGTTACGATGGGTCACAGGTATTCCTTATATTATCATTTGTTTTCATAAGCACTAATTGGAGATTCTTAAGATGGTTTAGTTACAAAATCTATCATTTACAATTACAAGTTCATATTGAAATATAGACATCGGAAAGCACTGTCTATTACTATTGCAAAAGCATGTGCAAAGAAAATATTGTATACTATTTATTTAGGTAATTTTACTGTTGTCGCCTCTTATAATGTATCTGTGTCGATCGATTGAAATCCATTGACTTACAAATGCGAGGAATTTAAGTTTAAGGCAATATGGAAATGATTTGCTGAATTTCACTAATTTCTTTTTTAATGAGCTACTCCAGTTTTGAAGAAACCATCAAGAACACAGACTATCTCAAAAGCCTTTATATAGCATTGCGAGATTCATTAATCGATGCAAATGTGCTTATTTTAAACTATCAGTGTTGACGTCGATACTTCATAGAACAATATTTGACATCACTTCCTTATTTCATGAAATACACAAAATTCCGCAACTTTTGTACATGAAATATTTCCAGTCACACGTTGAAATCCACGTATATATAATTTGTTTCATATCAAAGCAGATCCATACATAGTATGTATGCAGCATTTTTTCATCCCATGCACACTAGAACTACTGGTATAAATGAAGACGCTCGCTATGAATGAAGTTAAAATTCTACCTAGCAATAGTTGAAGATCATATGAAATTCCCTGAAAGTATCAATACTATCTTATTAATTAATCAAGGTTCATGAAACTGTTCAGTTTACGTCTAGTGGGGTAAGTAAGGCTCTGGTTAGACTTAGTCATCGTACGACTATTTGTTACGTAAATAAGGTACGATAATCTCTCACACAGAGAGTGAATAAATTGTATTTTGTTATTAACAGTTAAATTGATGGCAAAATGAGATTTAAAGAATATATTAAAAAAAAAAACGATAACGTGTTCAAAAGGTGGCCACACATATACAACGGCTAAATAAGCAGAGCTTCAGGATGTAAAAAAAAAGACATGCAGACAAAATTAAGAGATGGATTAAGACAATTAAGCAAGGAATCATAAGAGGGGTAGCAGGAAAGCCTAGAGTAAGATGGAGAAATGCACTAATTCAGAAAAAATGACAAAAGGAGTAGTGCAATAAGTGAAGCGAGTGTACAAATTGTGAAAACGGCGAGTTGCCTCTGATCTTTAAATTTTTTTATTTACTCTTTTTAAGGATTTTTACCTTTCGCCAGTCTTCATTAAGAGTTTGGGCACTAGATGACTGGCCGGTATCTATCCCAGAGTCCTTTGCGCCCGTTAACTGCGCTTCAGACCACCCGCTATCTTCCTCCATTGAGCGGCCTTCGCCCCGGCCAAAGCGCACTATTTTCCGTTTTGCATCATCGACAGTGGCGCCACCTTTGCCCGGGAGGAAATTCTCTAGCTCCCCTATAAACAGAGTAGAACAAAATGCCAGGAGTCCCGAGGACGGAAAAAATAATTACGTAAAAAAAAAAGACCATTAAAAACCACTGCACACACTGAAAAGGGGGTGGTCGACCTGATCAATTGTTGAAATTTTGTCTCATTCTCAATTTCGAAATCTGGAGCGCTCTCTTGGAGCCTAGAACTGGAGTAAATATCATCATGAAAATAGTGCCAAGCTGACTACAAGATCAATAAAAAACATGAACATAAATATAATGCTGTTTGAAAAAATTGGAATATGGCCACTAGGTTCAAAATTGTGTGCAAAACCTTCAAATTCACCTAAGCATTGGCAGCATAAGAACGACAACTAATATTCCTTCATCCTACAGTTCCTAAAAGAACTTGCAATTGTGTATCAGTGAGCAGTGCTCAAATTATATAGCATACCAGAGTCATCTTCCGAAATAATTCCGGTGTTGCAATGTGTTAGCACCCCAATGAGACTCATACCCAGCCCTGCGTGTGATGCGAACAATTGAGAGGGTTAACATTCACGCTTTTGAGGCAATAGGACGCAAACTAATAAATGATAAAAAAACTAGGCAAACAAACATTTGTGAACACAATAAATGATAATGTAATCATAAAACATTACTGGGTTACAAAAAGTCAAAGTGGGCAACTTGTTTTCGCATTGATGGTACCTATATTGATTTTGTACGTCGCACTCAATTACTTCTATTACTAACCAGTTAACACGAAGCAATAGTGAGCATCTTCCATTTATTTGCAATTCTTTAGTGTTAGTAAAATTATAACAACGAATGACAACTTATGATCCGCTAGTTGGAAGGCTTCCCAGACGTAAAAGTTAGCGTTCCAAAAGAATTCATCATGGACTTGACTGTGTAGTTCAACGTTCTATTAGTGCTATTTATTGAAGATGGTAATTGGTAGTTAGCCCAAATTGCTATTTATTTAATTTCCAAGAAACATAGATCATATCGCGGCAAACCTCAGCTTATCTAAAGTGCAGCTATGGACTAAATAGGTCTCAGTTTTAGAGTCCTTTCACAAACTCAGAATCTTCACAAATCAAAGCTAGTTCAACTGCTATATTTTGCAAAATTGTCTGTCTCTTTTCTTCCGTTTATGACCATTGCCATGTTATTTTCTCTTCCGCTTTCTAACAGTTTCTCACCGCAAGGAACTTTTTAATTTTTGCTGCTAATATTTCATCTTTTTTCCAGTGTTCATCCCTTCGAGTTCTCTGATCTCCTGCTGGAAAATTCAATGCATTAAGCTTCCCATTTCATAGACGAGGCAAATAACCAATCAATCAATCAATCAATCAATCAACAAACTTGTAATAATAACTCCTACCATTCCTAAAAATTCAGTTGCGAGGAATAGGTAATAATTCAGTCAATGTGATACACTCAGAATCAGCAAAGTTTGTCAATCAGCAAAACTCACCATACCCGAAAACTGCTTAAAAACTTTACACATATCAAAACATATTAATTTAGTTACATTACATATATTTTGACTACAAATTGGGACATGTAAATCATGGCCAATTATTGGGGGAGGTGATTCGCCACAAATTTTGCTGTTAAAATTGCGAATTTCGCAGATCTCGAGTGTAAATATTTATAAGTTCAAACGCTATTAATGTGCAGTACTGCCAGTTAAAGGTGCCCTAAAATGAAATTTGCTTTTTTTTTAGTTTGATGAGCCCGATGAAAGAATATACCCTAAAATACAAATTTCTCGAATCCTAGGTTAAACAGACGTTAAAGTTTACATTCTCCAGTCACAATTACTGCACTTGAAGAAGTAACTCAGTATTTATGTGACGTCACTGGCTCACCAGACGGCACTGTGGTATTACCAAAAGTTTAAGCAAGAGGCTAACTCAAAGTTAGCATTTTTGATCACTTTAAATTCCAATAGATACAGTTTAACTAGTGAAAAGTAGTTCAAAAGTCAAATTCCAACATTATAATGAAATAAAAAAAGTTCATTTTAGGGCACCTTTAATCATCTGGTAACGAGGAACCACAGAGGTCACAGACACCGAAGCAGATGAACATTGTTTTATGATGTCATCTATTTAGTGACATCATTTCTGTTGCAATGGATAATGACGTCATTCCATTGCACTCTATCTGCCTCGCTTGCAGCGCCCTCTGTAAGCTCAGTTCCTCATTCCATGTTACCGAGTCAGGAAAGCCTAGCAGGCGGAAGATGACTTCACCATTATAAAACGTCTGACAACATTACTGTCCATTTTACAATAGTGTCATCATCATCATTTATTAGTAACGTGATATCATATGTAAATTACTGTAATTACAATTTCAACTCTTTGATAACATCATTCAAAGTTATTTTGTACAACTTACTTTACCACGTTGATCGCCAATAGCAACCCATATAGTTCAATAAACATAACCAGGGCACTTAATCAACACAGAGGTTTCATATAAATACTAGTTTATTTGAGCCCCATATTGATGGTAGAAGTCATGTGTCATGGAAGAGATTGATACAGTATTCTGCATTCATTAAGCAGCCGTTACTTACGATTACTTTAGTATATCCTATCATATTTAATACAACTATTTCACCACAGCACCACACCTAATGAAAAGCTACATACCTTTCTCACTGACACTTTCACTTTCAATCTCAGGCTCATCACAGCTGGTGCATTCTGGAGTCGTCTGTACTTCGTCTTCAGAACTTGATAAGGACGCCTGTCTTTTTTGTTTTCCTCGCTTGTGCTTATGGGGCTTGGGGGGAGGAGGTCTAACACAGTCTGAAGGGTCTGAGCTAAGGGAATCGTTCCGTAAACTGGGGTCCAGTTTCCTTCGTGACCGACTCTTCCCGACGGCCGAACTGGGATCCAGGTGCTGTCGAGAAGACGACCACTCAGCAAACTGGTCCAGCTCCGTGAATTCGTCACGGTTGAGTCGTCGCCCAGACCCTCGGTCTCCAGCACCCCCTCCGCCTCCTCCTCCTCTATAAGGATGGGGCTCATAAGAGTCACGTGGGCCGCCAGGGGGCATGCCGTGTCCCCGCATTAGGCGTTCGGGACGCCGCTCTTGGGCGTCCATTCCGGGGCTGTTGTCTTCCGGACCCCCTGGGTAAGGCTGGCCCTCCCGTCTGCGCCCTAGATCGCCCATCTCCGGTGAAATGGGTTCTCTGGCCTGGGGTGGCATCTCGGGAGGGGACAAGGGGTAAGTCCGTCCGGGGTAAGGGGGTTCCATGCCCATTCCAGGGCGGTGCATGTCGTCCGGGTGTCGGTGGAGGTTCGGGGGCAGGTCGCCATGGTAGCCACCAGGTGGCATATCGTGGTGTGGGGGCAGGGATCCATGAGGGGGACCCGGTTCTGGAAATCTCTCGTCTCTCATACCTGGATCAGCAGGGTCGCGACCACTGAGTGCATCTCTACCATCACGGCTGCAAGGACAAATAATACTTCAGTATGGTGAATCAACACTACTGTGAAATTACAAGTAGCGATACTACTTACATCTGACAGCTGTTGCAAGGCATGACCATCGCATTATCACGGCAACTTTAAGTACAGACCATCATGAAACATTTGCCAGCACTATGTAAATTGTTCCATTTGAATCATTGCAACTAATTTCCGATGTTTTGCACGTATGTTTTGATGTATATATATGTCTCATTAGCTGAGAGATTATTGAAACACTTTTAAAGTAATTATATATTTTTAAACAACGATAGAACACATAATAGAGTTCATTGGGTAAAGACCAATTTGCTAGTTCAGTCAGTATTATACTCAAACCAAGCTGAATGATCAGCTAAGACCAGAGTAGGACCTATCTGTCTATCCAATCAAGACCATAGAAAACCAATCAGCCTGTTCAGTTAAGACTAGAGTTGAAAGCAATCAGTCTATTTAAAACAATAAGACGACTAATTCATCATTTCAGCTACAAGTAGCATTACTGCTATTATCCGATAACTGTTGCAAAGAGACATCGCATTGTCACCTTAAATATCAGCAAATTTAAGACCAGTTTACCTGTGTTTTAATTCTTCTCTTCTTCTCATATCCTCCTTACGCATTCCATCTCCCGGCATAAACCGTTCATCCGGCATTCCTGGAGGCATCCGTCCCGGTGGACCTCTTATGTCTTGTCCTCCTATCGTCTCCATTCTGGCTTCTCTTGCTTCCCGCATGTCTCGATGTCTTTCATTTTGTGGTAAGTCTGGTCGTCCGTCTTCTATGGATGCTCTGCGTATTAGTCTCGGCTCCATGAACCGATCCCGCGGATCTCGAGGGTCCCGTGCGTCGGGTGGCATGTGCGGATCGAAACGTTCTCGTTCATACATCATGTCTCTTTCTCGTTCTCTCTCCCTCATTTCTCCCCGACTTAACGACATTCCTCTCTCACCCGCCGGTCTACCTCTCTCTCGTGGTCTCCCTCTTCCGTCGTAATCTCTCTCGGGCGTCCGCGGCTGCTCTCCTCTGGTCCCCATCTCCGACATTGAAAATTGCCGCCGTAATTCCCGACCTTTTAAGCTACCAGTTCGAGACAAGGGACCCCCTCTGTTCATTGGGTCCATGTCGGGCGACCTTGGTCCGTCAAAAGGAAACTGGGGCTGCAACAAAATCACCTTTCATTATCAGACAAGCGATGACATTATCCACTATTAACTTGCGAAAAGTTTTAGTCTAAGTACCTCATAAAAAATAATACTACAACTGCACTGATGGGAAAAAAAGTCTCACAAGAGGTCACTGACACCACAGCAGATGAGTATTGTCTGATGACATCTTACATCTTATTGTCTTTTTTTGTATACAGTCGTAGGCTCTGTTACTTTCGCTCCCCATTTAAAGTCAAGCATCAATGCGTATGATGGCTCTATACAAAGTTTCACTGCTATGTAATATTTAAGAGTCATACTCGTCTGTCCGAGGGTGAAGAGGTCTCTGTTGTTGCGATGGACGCCGTGTCTGATGTCGTCTCGATGTCTAGTTGGACCGGCTTGGCCATACCGCCATGGTACCACTGTCCAGTCTTGACCAGCAATTCCTGTTTCTTCTTACATAGATTACAAGCCCAAGCCTGCCGTGGGGAAAATATGCACTGTGTCAAAGGTTTTGCTAGAGTCACACGATGATCAACTAGGATATGACCGACTATCAAATGCCTGTCCAAAATCAACTAGTGACGCAAACACAAAATAGTGGACTACGAATAAAACACAACGGGTGACTGTGACACTAACTAGCACTACATTCGTTAAGAGTAATCAATCAATCAAATACTAGATGTTTTTTCAAATATTGTCCTACTTCTTTTTTTTTAAGATTTAAGCGTTTTGATTTTATCATTTTCAAAAGGAATGTGCGTTACATGCAGTCACATGCAAAATCGAAGTTTTCAAAGCGTCAAGAATTTTCCTTGGCTCAAAAGAACCATTTGAAATTTCGACAAACTTCCATCTGCAGTTGTCATCTGTAAAAATGCTTTTCCAAAACAATTTTCAGACTATATCAATTTTGCTTGCATCGTTACACATTGTACATAAATCTACTGGACACGAAATTGGTATGTCACAATAAAACAATACACGATACGCAACTTTACAGAAAACTAATTTCCTGTAGTGTGTATAATTTCACATCCAACACATAAAACGCCTACGTTTCTTTACAAAAATAAATGAAATTAGGTTCACAGGTCACAGAACAAATACAAAAAAACGGTCACTCAATGATCCATAATCACGATGATCTATAGCCATAATTTGGCAGTCTTGCACTCTTCGCACTTTCTGCTTGTACAGTTACTGTTACAATGTCATGTATGTGTATGTATGGCGTATTTTTATGTCTGCTGTAGTGGCCTAAGTAACATATACAACTGCTACCAACGAATGCGCTCTATTATTGGGTTCTTAGGTGTGATTGCTCATGGAATAAGCTGCTTTTATTGGCTGTTGTGTGGCTTATTCCATGGTGCAGTTGTATTCGATATTCAGGTTCTGTGATATAAGACTCATCTGCATAAAATTATTATACAATAAATAATTAAATTGTATTATGTACATTAAGGAGTGAAATATGGTAATGATGCTAGGAGACCCCATTAAGATAAATCAATTATCGCTAGCGCAGGGCCACCTAGTAGGGAGATTCTATTATATCATATGATAATGATAATATGTGGGAAAATTTATATATTTATAAATGTATGACATATCAAGTGCTCTGAGCAATTGTGGCAGGGATTTGTTTCATCTTCGGTGCAATAATTAAACTTCGTTAAAAGGGATTATGTATAAAACTGCAAAGATATTTCTTTTTGAGTGATACAACAATTGCGAATCAATGAACTAAAATCCAGGCTTCAGTTACACAGAGAAATTTGAAATTTCCAAACACATCATCGTTAGATCAGTATCAATATGATGTATGTTTTCACCCATGTTTTTTATACGTCCACATCTGCTGTACGATTGAATGAATCTAAAATGCCATCAATAGATCGCATTGTTGATACTGATAAAGATTCGTAACCTGCCAAATGGTGTGTAAAACGCTTTATTGAACATCCCCTGAAATTTGATCATGTGTCCCGAATCTCGAGTACTGACATTTTTTTTATTATAAAAGGGAGTATTTCAAACTTTGCACGTAACGATGTAATTAGCGTAATTACAAACCCATTACTACAGACCTATAAATTGGTTCTTTCATTCATCTTTACATTCTAATTATCATGAATTAACTAAATACCAAATAAATATTACTGTTTCATAATGAAACTTACATTATCATAAAAGGTTAAATGAAAAACAAAGCTTTCAATCAATTAGAAAACATTTTAACTATGTAAGTTTTCGATAATTATATCTGAGATGTGGGAATTATGTATTATGAAATCTTACTAATTAAGTTGATTACTGTTGACTTATTACACAAGTATTTGTGCACATTCATGAGTTATTATGCGTATCATCTGAGCAATAACTACACATACACAGACTTTAAAGTTTCAAATGATATAAGCCTACAATGCCTAAAAAATTTGGTACTTAATTTTGAGATTTATTAAAAAATATTAATCGCTAGATTATGCTTGATGTACATATAATGATTATTTATTTACAGCAGTACTGGGCATTTGATCTATGTAAGAAAAAAACAGTTATTTTTTCACCGTGTTAAAAGCTGAAATACTATATATCAATATTTAACATGGCGTAATACGAAAATCTATTAAAAAAAATTACAGTTAAAGTTACTGAATGTGCAAAAGATAAAATCTATTTAAGCAAAAAACGTGAGATTGAAAGTCTTGGAAAGTTGTCTAAATGTGTAAATTTATAAAATATCTTATATATATAGAAATATAGGGTGCACAGATCACACTATAGGGTGTTAGTAGCACTAATGTTGTATTTAACGCTAAAAGGTGTAATGAAGTCAACAGATAGTTATATAGTGGTTTTTATTAATTTTATATTGTACTTTATAATTGTTTTTATATACCTGGGCGGTTGGCCACATGAAAAACTTCTATATAAGGATTTGTCACCCAGATTAAATATATTTATAAATAAATAAATAAATAGAACACATCAAAGTTAATTTTATATAAATGTTTAACGTCATGATGCAATAATAACTTATAAGTGGTCATAAGTTCTTCTCCGAAATAAAAATGTCACTGAATCATAACTGTAATAAATAACTGATTATAATAATCTCTTTAAAAAATCTCCTGCTTTTTTGTCTGTGTAAATAAATATGTTAGCATTTTGATAAAATAAACAAGCATTCCAATTCCCAAGTGCCTGGCATAACTACTTCATAATATTTCTAAACTGCAAATTTTATCTATGCATTTAATTTTACTTACACGCTCGATATATTTTCCACATCAATTCACAAATTATCTTATCCTCATAAACTACAACTGACCAACCAATCCTTAATCGTGTTTACAACAAAATACTATATATTAGCTATCATGTCCACACTAATGCATATTTATAAATACAATATACATGTACAGTGTACTTCTTGTAAAGACATATGTCCGCTGACCAGCTGGTTCATTGAAGTCTATGTGTCAATTACATAACGCTACACTGGTCGATCATATCTGCGGCAAGTACACGTTTGCCAAATTAAGATGTATACATACATAAATGTGCTTATTATTTATTGATGTTTATTAACATTGGGTCATAGATAATTTATTGCATGCTATTTTGGTCATTTGTTGTTTTAACCTGTTCAACTATGTCTTCCCAATGCAATGCGCAGTGTTAAATGTGTGACGTTTAAAGCTAAGTACAATTTAAGTTCATTTCTATTTTCCATTCTTTTGTTATTTTTGGTATATTTGGAACTTCCTTGTTTTTAACTAATTAATATAATTATTTTAATTATAATTACCTCTCATCTTCACATTCATTCATCAAATCATTCATATATTAGGAAAGAAGGTGAAAAAGACTAGCTGTGATAATTATCATGCAAAAGTTGTATATTTAAAACAAAACACAGAGCTATGCACTATTAAATTTCCAATTTGATAAGTGGATAGGAGCGACATGTAGATTTGTAATAATCTCACTATTCATAAACTATGAACTATCTAAAATACATCAATAATTTGAAACTAGCAACAAATATATTCTTTTGATCACTATAGTAATTAATATAAAATCAAGATTATCAACAAACAGACATTCAATCATCCAAAATTAAAGTTGGACAATGCTGTTCAATTAATCATCGTGCGATTGAAACATTAATCTTTAAATTTGTTAATACTCTATTGAAAATTTTAAATATCTTTTAAATTTTAGCAAACAAACTGTTGCGAAGGTGCAACAATATTTTGATGCAATACATACATCACATCACATGTAAGACCAAGGGAATAACTAATTAATATAATTATTTTGCGATACGACCAGTATGCAAGTTTCGATCATGCTTTTTTAAAAATAAATACATATAAAAAATAGCGATATCAAGAAAGTTCACATCTAAGACTAGAGTTTTCATCTAATTTTTAAACATCAGATTGAATAGAAAAGTTCTGTACCACAAACGGCTTATCCACAGTCCCGGGCTGATTGTAAAGTAAGAATCAGTAAATTCAAGATAATTCCAAATCGAGGCACAATGCCACAATGCTAAGTGACATGGCAACAATGTATATCATAAATCACCATTATCGTGTGCACAATAAGACACAATAGAGATCATAGTATACCATCATGCACATAAAAATTAATCTTAAAAAAAATAATTTAAATAACGGAAAGAGCCACTCATTGTCAATTTTATCTTCTCTTTTTTTTCCCCAAATTTTTTTCAATGGTTTATATTCAAATTTTTTTTTTTTAAAGAGAGAGGTATGGCTACATTATAATGACACATAATTAAGTAAAGCTCAATATGTGTAGCAAACCCACTCTCTCTGAAATTATAAACACACTAACCATATATATCTTATAAGTACCCCATTTACTCGAATAAAGGCCCTCTCTTCTATTTTTTAGAGGCCATCTCAGTAGGACCTTTTATTTGAGGTGGGCTTCTATTCGATTGGGGCTTCTTTTGATTTAGGGGCAATGAAGGACACCTAGGTTGAAGACCTAACAAAAACATCTCACAACAATGCTCCAAGACCTCAAAATCTTTGGATTTTAACCCGTTTTATGCGGAGAGGGGGGGGGGGGGGGGGGCTTCTAATTGAGGGAGGCTTATATTTTTTTGGGAAGGCGGTTACCCTGGGCTTCTATTTGAGGTGGTCTGCTATTGGAGGAGGGCGTTTATTCGAGTAAATACTGTAGTCCATGATGCAAAAAACATTTTTAGCGTACCATGTATACAATTATGTTGTTTAATTTTGTTTATAAAGATCATGCCTATTTTACAGTCCAGAATGGTTCTTTATAATCATATGGTAATTCAGGACTTACTGTATAATTTACATGTCCACACATACAGCAAAACTTTTTATTGCATGCCTTTTGTACCAATTAATATGTCTCGCTCATGTTCGTCAAGTCAAAATGTTATAAATGAATGGCTTTTTCCGCACATCAGAATATATCTATGACATTATGGAACACATGTTTATACACCATTGCATATGATCTACTAACATGATGTTATGCTAAGTAATGTTATAAATTATAGTGTTCTACATTTTTGGCCTAAGTAGGGGCGGTTTTTTAATTAATCACAGCTAATACTGTATGGTTTGGATATGTCTGCACATAAAGTGCTTGTCATATAATATCTCATATAATCAATACATGTCATTCATAAGGAGAATCAAATGGTTCCAATATTTCTTGTCACCGACATGACATATGCTTAAGTTGAGCATTAATTTTAATCACTGGATAATTGGATTATTTATTCAAATTTAATAATTTAATTAATTATTCAAATTTAATAATAGACTAATACATAATATATACTCAGATTCTGTATGGTACCATGTGCAACAGTGTAAACATGATCACTGATGATAGAACAATTCTTATTGTACAAGATGCACACACACTGCTCTAGGAGAGGGAAAATTACACGATAGATTTTATAGATTTTGCGAAAGATGTGAACACACTTGATGACTCATTGTACGCACCTTATTCTGGCCTTTGATGCTTAGTTTACCCCCACAGCGAGCGCATGACCGCATCCCGCAATAGTGACACTTGTGGCCCACCCCGTCTGCAAATTTCGTCTTGTGGCATATTTCGCACACGGCCCCCTGGCTGCCATAAACTTGCTGCTTCGATTCCTCCGAGAGTTTCTTAACAGACGCTTGATAAGACTCAAAGTCATCTTTCAGACTTCTGCAAGGAGATAAAAAATGAACCGTACAGAAAATGGCGAAAGAATAGAGCAATTGGACATAATAATCGAAAGCATTACATACGAAAAACCTCCATGCACTATTGGTATCATAATATCTGGAATCGTCTGTCAAATGATTGCAATTAATGTGATTAAATTGTTACAATATACATTTATATAAATATATACTATTATACATATACATGAGATTAAACAGGTGATAGACAAGTAAATATAAGACAAGTAAATATAAATATCATAATTCTGTGCCAACTTAATGCACTGGCAGCACTGCTCAGATCTGAAATACTCAGTGATACTGAAATCATCTTTGAACATTCTGCAAATAAACAAAAGGAAGGGAATGATGAAATAATAAAGCGTGTTATAACCATGGCAACAGAACATTTTGAAAAGAATACTACTGGCTCTATAATCAACTTGCTGAAATAAACTTCTTCTTTTTTTCTGAGTGAAACTGAACATAACAAAATGAACAAGTACAAAAAAATGCATGAAACTGAACAGAATAAAATGAACACACACAAAAAAATTCATGAAACTAAACAGAATAAAATGAATGGAAAAAAAAATAAATTCCTGGTTAAATAAATTGCATAGAACGAACACCGTAACCATTATTAAATATGATCAAAAATATACTTATTTATAATATAGGCTACATAGACTCCTATACAAAGTATCTAATATGACATAATTACCTAATTGGAAATATGGGAACACATGCAAGATCATGTAACCCAATTACTAAATTTACATATTCATAATACTTTTATGTAATAAATGCTATTAGGAGTATGATCAGAGGCACTGCATGACCTACACATGATTTCTGTAGTCTAGACTAATTCACACTAAGAATACACATCCATGCTAATTAATTAATATAAGTCATTGGTGAGAAGTTTACATATTCATATGATCATATTTTGTCCATTTTAAAAAACAAACTGTTTTCGTCTCATACACTTTTCCTTTGAAGTTTTCCCTCAACAAAATAAAAAGGGTTCCCACCTCTCTATTGTGGAAGAATGGTCCATTAAAAAAAAGTTTTAAAGTTGTACAGGTGAAATAAATTCACTTAAATCTGTTATGCTTAGTTGCAAGTTTTCAAGCAGTGTCCTATATATTTCCATTTTTCTAAATTATGTCAATCCGAAGTAATTCAGTATTTTTATGATACTTCACAAAACAGCTGGGATAGAATTTTTGAAAGATTAGAATGATAAAGTTTAGGCTTTTATGTAGAGATTTGAAACCTTGAATCAGAAATCAATATCACACTGAGAAATGTACAGCTTCTGAAAAAGGTGACGTGAAATTGACTATATATATAAATAATTGCAACACAGTGAACGGCCTTGCGCCATTTATAAGTCAAATGAAAAAAAAACAACAACAATGAACACCTGTACAATTCATGGTCATCATGACAGATCATTTCTACACCTAAACAATCTACAAAAAGCCTATTTTCACAATAAAAAAATTAATAAATAGTTGACAAAGTTTTGAGTAAAGATGCAATGTCTTAGAAATACTATAGGCACCTAGCCTACCCTATAAACAATTGGACGACGTGTCCCGAGTTAATTAATAAGTTAATAATAACCAGGCAAAATGAGGTCATAAGGTCATCCAGTACACCCTGAAAAGCGTGCATATTTTACAATCTAGTATAAACAGCAAATTTGTGAAGAATTTAATGTCATTTCCAAAGTTAAAAATTTTTCCAATGCAAAAACATCATGCACCCGTATCCCAAAGAACTGAAAAAAAATAAGGTTGCTTTTTTGAAAAAATAAAGTACGTAAAATAAAAATTTTATTATCACAAATGAAAAATATATATAAATATTATCAAAGTGAGAATATCTTATTTCACACATACGGGTGTCTCTTTGCTTGTCTGAGGTAAATGAATAAATGAAGATAATATCAATCAATACGTGTAATTGCCTTATTCCAAAGCCAGGAAATCAATTACCATTTAAATTATTAACTTCGCTCTTAGGTGATAGAGTTTATGACCTATCTCCTTCATTAAAATATGAGGTAGAATTTTTGCAAATGTCATATATATATGCTAGTACCCACATATATACTGCTATATATATATATGAAAACAATAAGTCAAATTTTAATTATTCAAGGATGTTACAGTTGCATGTAAATTATGACTCAAGCATGACTTCATGCAACCATTAAACAGGTCAGCAATTCTAGTTATGACATTTATGATAAATAATGTATACCCGGAGTTTATCACACCTGCAGGTCTAGCTAACATCCATGCTACTTTAATGGCTTTACAATGTTCAGAATGATATAATCTTCAATAAAATGGCATAATATGATGTTTTACATACAGCAGTTTTAAATTTACTAAATAAACATAGTGCCTCCAATATAATTGCATATATACACAAGTACGGAATATAGACAGTGCATTATTACTGTTGGCTGCATTCAATGGCTTTACTGGCAGCATAGATCCGTAGTCTGTCTAAAAACATTCTGCTCATTGCAAAATATAGCATTTTAGATCTGTGTACAGCTCTTGAAACTGTTGTATGGGGGATAAAAGGTCTTGGCTCTGATCTGGCATTGCATTTTTGCGCATAAAACTGGTGAAAATACGTTTATTTCGTATGCTGTATGATCAAATGCAGAAGCTGGAGCTACTACAGGGGAACTGAAGGGTTTTGCCTAAATGTGTCAAATTATCAATGTATCAGTCTTGGGGGTATTCTAGCCTTAATTTTATCAAATTGCAGCTGTATGCGGATGCATGGGGGTCTGGTACATTCGATGGAGCCAATGTTTATCACATATTAAGCATAGAATTGTAAATTGGACCAATTTTACACGCAACCAAATTTATGACAATTTGGCATTTTCGTATGCGGAAACCCTTCAGCACCCCAGACTAAGCAATATGGCGGCGACTGTAAAAATCGCCATTCAGGGATAAAGAAGGGTGAAAGAAAAGGCCTTACCGGAGTAATTCCTGCTCGCGCTCTTCCTCCTCTCTCTGCCGCAGGATGACAGACTCTATAATCTGTCGTTCCTCCTCCGTTAAATGGCTGAGGTCGGGCATGGGTGGCAATGAAGGCCTTCTCCCTGAGGCCATGGTCGGCAGGCCGGCAAGCTATCAGGAGCTGTGCACGGCCTGCTCTGCCTGCAACGGGAGGCTTCTGCGTCGAGAGCAGACACAGGCTCTGTTGGTTAGAATATATCCCACCTCATGCCATGTTCTGTTCATTGATAGTCCCTCCTTTGCAATAAAAGCCCTACATTCTCACAGCAATCCCGTATCCTTTTGTGAGATGGTCATGACACGATCGCTGCTGCTGTCTTCAGAGCAGCCAACACAGGAGCTGTAGCAGCCTGCCTCATTACTTATGAATACATCACTAAATAATTGATGAAGCATTTCGGCCAATCGCAGTTCAGTATGTCACTGGAATGACGTCATGCTCTTTTCACTTTCTACTCGACTCAAGTCGTCATTTTCTCTTGGCAAATGTGTATTGCGTTCAAACAACACCATTCGGGACTGGAAACGGTTCTATTTATCATGTTTATCTCACCCTTTCATTTTTTTTTTTTTTAATTTGTTTTACTTCGGAAACTGTACACAAAGCCAATGGGCAATAGAAGGACAGTGATAGACTGAGCCTGACTCTCGATCGAGGTGATTGAACTTTTCACTGCATGTTATAATTAGTTTTCTCACGGACATTGCAATGGAATTAACTTGTATATAAAACATTAAATTTATAGTATTTAGCGACACCACGAATTACGTTACACCACAATATTCAAACTTTAGTAATGAACTAGACATTAAAAAAAAAAAACTTACCAGATCTCGATCTTGATTGATCTGCATTATGAAAGCGCGGGAAAGTGAAGCGCACGTGCTGTGACGTCACCACTCCCACGGGACGCGCGCCATCTTGCGTAATTTATAAGTATTACACAAGAGGGCGAGAAGTCGAGCATTCTGCAGAAAGTTGTGGTTAATAAATTTAGATTAATTACTGACAAAGCTGCATGGGTAACTGCAGCTAAATTGGAACTGCACGAACATGTAGAGGCTCATGCGATCTTTGGGGTACATATATGTACGTCATTTTTCAACTTTAGTCTAAACTTTAGGCCTATGTGATCACATTAAGTGCAGCATTATTTCCATATTCGATGAGGGGCATTTTTGAACCACACAATAAAGGTTTGTGCATTTTCTTGGAAAAATATTAGCCTCTTCCACCATTGTCTTGTGTGGCTTTTGGCATGTATACTTGTGACGTCACAATGGTCCATTGTTGCATCACAATAAGCAGCGATTGCGATGTCACCAAATCAGATAGAGGCACTGACTTTGGCTGCCTAGATCATTGAACTAGAATACGCATTGAACTAGAAGAGTGGAATGGACGAAGCCTATTGGTTACCATTGTCTGTGACGTGCGCCGCAAGGCGCCATTGCTATGTGTTGATCGTGGACGTCAACAAACACACGTGCATAGCTGGAAAACAGTGACCTAATCATACATAAAACGGCCTAGCTCCGTTAATAATAGAGCTACAATTATGTTATACCTATTGCCAGAACCGTCTTGACCTGGGGAAGCAATTGGTTCAAGTAACAAGATCATATGTACAATATAATGAAAAAAAAACGGGCACTTTAGGTTGCGTCGGCAATGGTGAAAACTGCTTTTTGACTGTTATAAATTTGCTGACAACCCCAATACTTAAATGATTATGATATTTCAAATCTGATATATATTTAGCAACAAAATACTATGTCTATGGTTAAGTGAAAGTATTCCACAGGTTCAGCTAAATCACGTGGGTATTTTATTTTCTACACTCAATTGTCATTTTTAAATTTTAGCTTATTATTGGACATATAATATTATGTCAAGCTTAATTAAAATATTGGACATATATATATGATTGTAATTTCTCAAAGTCATGAGTACACTAGCTATTATAAACATACTGATGTTATTTTCGATTCATTAATTTAATTAAGATGGTTAACACTTATCAGCTGGTGTCTATTCTAAGCCACAATAAATTTGGATGGTTACCTTGGTTTTCATTATTTATTGTTTATTGTGTGCAGGAAAGCTGGACAAGTGGCACAAGGTGGTCGCATCATATTATGATGGTCAAATAAACGTTTCTCTCTTTTTCTCTCTATGATGCGCTCACATCGCCTAAATAAAACCACCAGTGAGTCTTATTCAATTTTTAGTTTTGCGGATCCATCTACATGATGTGAAATGTGACAAAATATAAGGTGATAGTAGAGATCAAAATGTTATTTCATTATTTTTTATGTAACCTTTGAATTTTCGAAAGACTGATCTTTAAAATTTTACCCTGAGAAGATATGCGAGAAGCTAAAGAGATCAAATACCCTTATCAACATTTATTCAAGAGACTGTCCAAAAGGTGCTTGAATGGTACCAAAAGTGCCCCCATCCCCCAGTTCCACTGATCAAAATTAAAATTGCAACTTACACAACCATAAAATTGCTGTGGGCAGGGCCTTGTCATAGGGCAACGCAAGCAAGGCACCTAAAGACCCCGCACATCGGTAATATTAGGCCATGCTTATAATTGAAAAGCAAAAAGGAGGCAAATTAGGCCATGCTTTGGGCCCCGCAAGTTATATGACCGGCCCTGGCTATGGGATACAGCATGTGTGGCATGTGCTGTGTTTAGGACTCGATCGTCAGCGTGTGGGGCACAACACATGGATCACTTTTGTAACCTGCTTTAAAAAGTCACAGAATATAATTGTAAGGGCCATTTGTAGTCCTTTTTTTTTGTATGGTGCCTATCAGAGCAGTGCCCATGCAATTCATTAACTGCAGTTTTTGCGTTGCCCCAGGACTGATCCCGGCTGAAATTTTGAGGCCAATATAGGGATAAGTGGAGGTTTCTATTTTTTGAGCAGCCTGTTTTTTACATTACTGCATGTCGATGTGTTATCCAAGTGACACATCAAATATATATATATATCTGCTTGGCTGCCCTTAGGACTAGAAAGTCAGGGCTCAAAGCAACTGGTAATTTTTTCCTGCATAATACGCTTAATTTACACCTTTTTTAAATTAACTTTTTAAATGGGTAGGTGTCTTCAATGCCTTATAGCATCCCAATAATAAGTACAAATTGAGTGGTATGTTTCATGTCCCTTTTTTTAATGAATATGTTCAGTTTCATTCAAATACAAATTGACAGAGATCTCTGTAATAAGTGAAGTTATAATTCATTAGCACACATTGACAAGTAAACTAGGTATCCTTCCATTTTACTTATAGACATCAATGACAGTGAGAATATAGTAGAAATTTGCTTGACAATATCAAACTTTAAGGTCAAATTTGTCGAATGCAATACAACAATACAACAAGAAATATATATATGAGCCAGCCAAAAAAGAAAGGAAGGCAAATCATTGATAATTTATGAATGACCTAATCGATATCACCTGGATTGCAATGATTTGAAAATCTTAATATGACAATCTTACCTTAGTACATTATTTCATTTATCAATACAGTAAAATTGCGTTTTTCTATAAAATCACCAAGTGTATTTTTCTACAGTTTTGGCAGAAATGTCATAGCAGCTTACACTCTAGCATTATATCATATCAGCATTTCGATAGTAAAGTAAATTACATCTTGTCTGTCAAACTCAAGCCTATTCTATATGTCCACATCAACTACATGTATATAATGCCGCTATGCTAATTGCTAAATTACTAGTTATCTGTTGATTCATTTCTATATTTTACATTTGTAAATGATAATTGCATCAAACAAATCTTCAGTGTTTCTTCAGTGAGAAAAGAGTCTACAAGTGGGAAGCATAATGTCATTATTGTCCCTTAAACAACACCAACTTTGTACATTTCTGTCGGATCTTCTTTCCTTGAAGTTTCATGTTGTGAAGGCGTACAATATGATGGAACCTAAGATTAAAGTAAGTTTTCACTAGCAGACGAACCAGGTCATAATAGTGATTGTTTATTCCAACAGTAGTTGATCTAGCATGATCATCCATTTCAAACGCATTGCATCCCATCTGAGAAAGAACTGCACTCTCCAATTTCAGCTGTGAGCACGACCTGTTAATGTTTTGAATGTTGGTAATCTGTCTCAATTTCCTTTCGGCACATAGTAAGATGTCAATGACACTTGCTGCTGGTTTTATCAAACCCCCACAATTCTTTGCATTCAGCAGGGTAAATGCAGCTTGGTGTTCTGTTGATGCTGTTGTAGTCACCAGCTGTTCACGACACACATCACACAGGAGCTTTTCCATGACTTTCTTGACAACCCATCCTGAAGATATATAGAGCAGTATTGGATTAGATTCTACTTCATTTTACTTATAGACATCAATGACAGTGAGAATATAGTAGTATACTCAGTAGATATTTTATTGACAATATCAAACTTTTAAGATTGATTTCAAAGTGGATGGACAACACTGCGTGACAGAATACACGCTGTACTAACGCAACGCCTCAAGGGTAGAGGAACGTCACTTTAGGCGTTTTTGCATAACAGGGCAGGAAGAACGTATACAAACAAACAAATAAATAGGCAATGAATTTGTTAAACTAAATTACTACTAATATGAAAAATTATGTTGGAGGAAAAAATGCTGGAATAATGCCAGTACATAATGCAAGCTAATGTAAGTACATAATATCAGTACCCCATGATAATATGTATAATTACCTGCGATGTAAACGACTACGTTCTCTACCAGGGGACTCAACTGGCCATGAAATTCTGCTGGTGGTGTTTCAAGGTCAAGGTCTTGTCCAGGTTCAACAATGTCATTGTCCAATCTGAAGTTGGTAGGGGGTAGGTAGGTGGAAGTAGCGGCACTGGTGATGTTAAATTCCTCCAAGGCAGATACGTTTGCAGAAGGTGACACTGCAAGAGCGCCGGATCTAGCCAAGAGTCTTCTGAAGATATATTTGAAGTGGAGTGCTGTAGGGTTATTGCTCCATCCACCTGAAATTAATACAATTATGAACACCAGATTTAAACTAAAAATTATGGCTAGTAAAAATCAAAGTTTCAAAATTATATTTGTTTTTAGCAAAATAACATTAGCTTGACATACCACACTGCCTCACAGCGCTGAAGAACAGCTCCAGATGGTCTTGGCTTAATTTGTAAGTCAGAAGATACTTGAAATTATCCTGTGACTGGTGGAGGTCCTGGAGTAGTCCTTCTAGACTGACGATTGCCGAGCACAGACCCATAACACAGGTACCCCTGTAAACATATGGAAAAGTTTAAGCTATTTTTTTAGTTTTGTTTTTAAAGTCTCCACAATAGTAATAGCTGTGGCCAAAAACTTTCAGACACTTGCTATAGATGGTACCTATGGTGCTTTTTTTACCTAGCATCATAGGTTTTATAACCATTGGCCAGGTATATGACCTTGGGTGTTGTGAGGTCAAGCACCTTAGTCTTATGACCATGATAACTTAAGGTCTACTAAATTCAATATAAACCCTAACAAAAATAAAAGTGCAATAAAGTTGAAAACCAGACCAAATTCTTGATATGGGCAATGTCTTACCTGGGCGATTTGTGCAATGGTTTCCCATCAACTGTACGGAGCGTAATTAGAAAGTTCTTCGTCTCATTGAGGAATTGTTTAACCTCCTGCCATTCATTCAGATAAATGGGCTTCTTTGTACCAGCTGCACATGTAGACCTACTGTTGAGTGTGTCAAACAGCCTATCAATTCTCTGCAAAATTACATGTAATCAATATTAATAATGAGAATAGATATTCTTTCAATACAGATTACTTTCATTAGATGGTTTACACCAATAGAAGTGCCATAAAATTAAATCATTATTGACATGGAACAAATAATCACCTTGATAAATTCAATAGTGGGACCGCTGTACGAAAACTGTTTCATACCAAGGTCTCTCAGAGTTTGTAGTGCTGCAGCAACGGATGCAGAAAGTGCTTGAACAGCTAAGGCTACCTTCATTTTCTGAGAGTGAAAGTCGATGTGGGCATTTCCAAGTTTGTTGGCCAAACGTAAGCCAAGTTGTTGTTGGGTTTCATGCAAATCAGATATGAGCTGCCAGGATATCTGTCCATCCAATGACCATATGTGTCTCAGCGCTTGCAGAGTGTTCCGTACCAGTTTAATCATGTGACATGTGTCAAACATCACATACGTCTGATAGTCAGCACCTTCTATCTGAAAAGAAGGTTTGAAGTGTGCTATGTCATCAAGAGAGAGATTGCACCCGAACTTCTTGCACATTGCCTTGTTGGTGGCGTGGCCGTCCATGGTTACAACTCGCACACAAAAGCCAAGTTCCTGAAGCTTACTTAAACAATGCGTCACAAGTTCAGTTTGTACTTCCACAGGCAAGCTTCGTGTGAAGAAGTAAGCGATTGGGGCCTTCCAATGACCTTTCAACCCCACGAGCATGAACACCAAGACCTCTTTTGCTTCACAATCCAACTCGTCCCCATTCCCAAGGTCCACATACCCGGTGAATTTCTGTTTGTGGGTGTCATAATCTATCTGCTGTTTAATTGCCATGGCATCCAGCAACAAGCAGCAACTGAAAAGAAAATTTATAGTATGTGTCATATTTTATGCTGCTAATAGAGGGCAATCCACTTTGGGAAAGTTTAATCAGAAATAATTACATGCTTTGTACAATAAATTTAATATCCAGTCACTAATTTGTCAGAATAGCCTGCTATTACATCTACCTTATATTTACCTTAGTATGTTTCGAAATAATACATCTTGCTCCCAAAAAATGTGCCAATCCTGCTGCTACAACTTGAACAAAACTTCTCAAACAAAACTCCGAAAAAGAAACTGATAAATGAATTAAATGATGTAATTTGTTACTAGACCAAAAGGCAACAAGATATTTACTTTCTATAGTCGGAAGGGTTTTCCTTCAATTTCTGAGCCAGACTGTCCAGCATGCATAGGTTGAGACCAGGCTCAGCATCAATTCTCTCCAGCCACCTGTTGATTATATTTTGTTAATGTTACGAGATCGAAACATTAAATCTTGTCACAATCCCCTATTTTTGTAATAATATGCATAGTCTTAAATTTTATTTAGTGAATTTTCAAGTTTAAGAACTGTACCTTCGCAATGTTCTTGGTTCTGGAAGATTTATTTTGACTATATCCCGCAGATATCGATATGCCTTGCTTGAGTATAAATGAAGCGTAAGTGCAAAATTGCGCTGGTCCTCTGTATAGTTGGAAGACTTTTTCAGCAGTTCACAAGGAATATCTAGAAAATAAAATAACACTTTGTTACAAGGTATATTGGTATGGGAAGTAGAATATAACTGCAAATAGTTAAGAAGATATAAATAAATAAAAAATTAAATTAAATGTCATGTTAAAATGCTTTCATAATATCAAATGTCACATCTTAAATTGTAAAATCTAGTATTTGCAAGATCTTACCAGAATTCATTATTTGTCCTACTTTTTATCAATCATGTACAAAGTTTTTAGTTATTAAAATTTGCTTATCACTATCTGTATAACACAAAAACATTTAAGACATCAAACTAAGTATTTGAAATGTATACCTGCATATGAAGATAGCTTCATTTCTAGCTCTTCATTGATCAAACTAGATTCTGAGAGTTACTGGATGAGATCTTTGCAGGTGTGTTTGGCACGATTTTCCCGAACTTTCGCATTCCGAAGCTGTTTTTTGAGAGCTTTATTTTCCTCTTCCACTAGCAGTAACCTGTCATCATCATCTTGATGTGTGAAGTAAACATGGTCAAGCTAAAACAAAAGTATGTTGAACCTAAAGTAATGATCATACTTAGACCAACAAAAAAAAAAAAACTTCTTGAGAAAATTATGCATTTATCTGACGTATAGTTATTACATACTCGTGAATTTGGATCTTCACTTTGAGCTTCCACAGCTTCAAGGGCTTGCAAACTCGTTCTTGATAGTCTTTGCTGGGTAATCTTTGGCTGAAAACAATGCATTGTATAAATTTACAAATATAATACACCCATACAAACTTTTTATAAGGTATTAGATAACATGCATGTAGAACTTACAATGCAGACAGAATACGATGTATTATAGGCACATCTTACGCCTCCAGGTATTACCACACAAGTAAATCAGTTGACATTTGATATTGTGATATACATGCATTTGTACCTGCAAGTGCTTTGGGAGCTCAAAAATTGTCGGAAATGCCCCTTCTTTAAGTCGGGCCCTTTGAAGGGTTCTATTAATTTGTTGCTCTTCGAAATGCAGACTGCATATTCTGGAGCCTGCCGTGGGATCGCAGTCTCGCCTACAGTTCCTGGCCCAGGTTTCGAACAGTTCCATGTTTTTTACTTTGTCTGGAAATCTAAAACACAACCACATATATACATATTGTGAAAATATTGGATTTCAATTTACTTCACTATTTCATAATATTTGTTATAAGTTTAATTTTGAATGGGAGGACACTTTTAATCACAGTGGGCAAAGCCAAAGCACAATATCCAATAATGTAAAGTCATTGTGACGTGCTGACCAAAAAAAAATTATTATAATATGTTGTAAATACACATTGGAGATGTTTTAAAACTTGGACAGGCACCAAATTGGTATATATATAGGTAAACAGGTGGATTCGTCACTGCGCGATTCGCCCCCATAAAAATTGGACGGTTTGTCACTGGAATGTGGTCAATTCGTTACCCGAAAAGGGTCGTTTCATCACTGGTAGTGACAAAAAATAAAAATGGTCTATTATCATTATATTGGTGACAAACAGACCGGTTTCAGATGACGAACCGACTTTTTTCGAGTGACGAATGGACCCGTTTTGGCGGGTACGAATTTCGTATTTGGCTAAGTCATTAACATGATTAATGGCCTATATAGCATGGACAAGTATTTTGTTATATAGATATATACCTACATGGTGTATGCCATTGTGTGAAGCTAGGCCAAAGCCAATCTTTTCATGAAGGCAATAATATTTTTTTCCTAAGTTCGCAAGGTCAAGTAACCTCGAAAATATATGAACAAAACCTACTTGTGGAAGGTAATTCCTTCTGCCTTCGTCATACTGTTCCTGTATGATGTACAGTTGATGGCAAAACACTCCGTTCCACTTGTTTCCAGTCTTTTTTTCTTTGGTTCCTGGCCATGATACCGGTGGTCGTCTGCACACGCCATTTGGCTGTTCTGCCCTGCATCAACACATAGCAATGGCGTCGATCTGGCACGTCACAAGTCACGTGACTTCCATTCCACGTATTCTAGTTCAATGGCCTAGATCAGTATTATCATTGGAAATAAATTTGGCAAAGAAAAGGAATGCACAAAAAAGCATTGGTATGTATATTAGAGTCTTTGTATGTTATGAGGCATGTCCAATGTTAACATGTGAATATTCAGTTCAGTTATTAAGCATGTGTTCATACCTCTCTACACATCCCCAAAAATAATTAAGCCTTTGGTATCATATTAAGTAATTCTACAGTTTTTATCGTATTTGGTGGATGTAGTGTACATATTCTCTCAAAATTTGAGCAAATCAATTGAGCCGTTTTCATTTTATAACCGAAAAACGGCATTTTATACCATTTTTAGTTTGAAATTTTGAAGATGGTTAAATACCATTGATTAATTTCAATATTTCTTGCTAATAATCAATATCCCAAACTATGATTTTTAATGTATATTTAGTCTAGTTTTCTAAACTAAGATAACTATGCTTCTCATTTTACAAAAGACACTCTTCATACTAACATAAAAAATTTCATATTTAAGTTTTTGTCGAAAAATTATTCAAGTAATTTAGCATATAGATTGCTGAAAGTTTGCAGAAAGAGAGTGATGATAGTTGTTAAAATATCTGTAATTCAACTTCAATCTAGTTTTTTTCCTGTGTCACTGGTGTCCTACAAATTAAAAGATTATTTTGTCGTGAGCGTTATGCTCCATATATAACTCAGATTTTTACAAACTTATTGATCTTTTAGAAAAATATTATAGCACTAAATCATGGTGTTATATGTTCTTCATATCATTCCAGACTATTTCCTAAGTTCCTTATGTTTCCAGTGTAGTGAAAGCCCAACAAAAATAGAAAATGGGTGTAGCAAATTTTATGCCCTATAAATGTTAAATTCTCTTTCCCAGCTGATAAACTAAAACAATCTTTTCACAAAATAATCAAATATTGAAGGACTCAGCCACCAGTTAAATTGTGTTACAGGCCAATTAGAACAAGAATATAATAAATTTGCGGCTTCTGGAAGTGGGATATTTAACTATCGTTGAATTTTGTAAATTTTTACAAAATAAAACAGATTCATGAGGATTAACCTGTAACAGACAAAAGAAATGATGAAAAATGAAACTTACAATAGTATTAAAATGAAATTTGCGGTTATTAAGAAGGTTGTGAGTTTTTATGAAGCATTAACTTCCTAAGACCGCAAAATCTAACGCTTTGGTTATGTCACACTTTGGCTTCATTATTTTTGCCCTTGGCCATTACACAAACTTTTCAAAAATGAGTTACCCTCTGTTCGCTGAATTTACATTAAATCCATAGTTTCACTGTGATAAAATGAATGGGGTATCAATGGAAAATGAAGTAGTCCTGAAGCAATGCTATCTCATAATTTTAATCAGCGTTAAAAGGGAGTGGGGGTCATTTGTAATGTAGTTAATTTCATTAAAAACGGCCCATCAAATTGAAACTAGACAAAGCTGTCATTGCTGCCTACTCAAAACCGGATCTAAAAGTACATATTTATATATTATATTAATTTCTTACATTTACCAAGGTTTATATTTATCTGATGATAGATGTAAGCCGATAATTAGCTATAGAAGTGGACCGAAGCAGCTGGCTTTAGAATGTTTAGACCACAGCCAGGTACAGGTCGCTACAGACAGCTAGAGTCGACTGTATTTTATGAAATTGTACTCTCACATTTTGCGCTTGGGTAGTTGCATGTACTTGGTTACGCATGCAGCTTCGCCCATTTTAAAACTCAATTCTAAATCACCTTAGGTTAAATGTAGAGCTCAATTCAAAATTGCTGGTTTCTGTAGACCAATTAATATAGTGTAACATAATATAGTTTGCGCACATGGGCTAGTTTTTAGCTGTAAAGATTTTGTAAGGCAATTTTTTAATTTCCACTGCTGCGAAATGTGTTTTTAAAAAGAGCGAGACTTACAAAAAAGAAAAATAACTTAGTGCTTTCCCAGAACACAAAATGAAATCAACTACAAAAGTTTAATTCAAAAGACTTTATTAGCACAGTTTAATACCGTACATGCCTGCTATATCACAACAATGGTTTTTTTCCCTATAGTCACAACTTGTTAAGTTACATTCAAATACAGTGACTCCTCAACTCATAACTATGTATTCTTCCATAACAGTACACACTTGAAGTAAATATTAAAATCAAGACGATATTCCGCTCATTCAGATCTACCGGTCATTAATTCCTAGCATATTTGACGCTCTTTATACACTGATGCATTCACCTTTATGGTTTATTGCTTATGAAAATATATGAGAGAAAAAAAGTCAACAAAAACAAAATAAACTGTTGAAAGTCAACAAAATGGCACAGCTTTGGCAACAACTCAAGGGAGAACTTTCAATAACAAAAAAAATAAACAAGAAATTGGGCTCCCAAATATGGTCAGAAATTGTTACGGATATGCAAATTAATTTAAGAATGACGTCATGTTCTCTTTAGATGAGAATACTACCGTTATAATCAGGTCATTGGCCTTAAGTACAATTACTGTACTAGTAGTAAAGCACTTTTTTCTGCATAGCGAAAAAAAAAAAAAAAGAGCAGTAAACTTAATAATACTGTCCCTTTTTATGACCACTTCGTCTTTGTTGCCTTTTAAAAAATATAAATATCATCTTATATCTTTTAAATAATAGTCAACTGTTGGTCTACTGCATACCATACATTTTAGAAACCATCATTTTCATATGTACAGGTATTAGTAACTTTCATCAAATGGCACCAAAATATACTTTTTTATATTCTTGAATTCTTAAATGCTTAAAAAGCAACAAATATGAACACCTGGTTAGAAAATTAAGTACCCAGGACAAAATAATGATCAAAGAAGGATGGATGGAGAGTCCTAAAATTTTAACACTACAGGCAAGTGATAAAATACCAACATTCAATCTCACAAGATATTCAAATATTATTAGAGCAGCATCGTTTGTGGTTTTTCTAAAAGTTTCTTAAATTCCGCCATCCACTGAGCTCCCACTGCTCCGTCAACAACTCGATGATCGCAGCTGAGTGTTACTGACATTACGTTAGCAGCTCTGTATCTGAAATGCAATTTAAAAATCAGGTCACACAATTTCTTTTCGACTCCAAAAATTGCTCAACCAAGCCTAATGCTCATTTCATCACTAATAAGAATGACAACGTCAAACATGTTGACATCACAAGCTGCCAAATTCACAAAATGTAAACTTCAATGAGCTTGGCAAAAACTAATCACAAGTGCATTTTGTCTATTAACTTTTCAGTTTTGGGCATGGTCTTTATTATAGATCTTATTTAAGTAGGCAAAATGAATTCAAATTACACAATAAAATAACATGTTAAATTTCATGTCAACTGATGTTTAAGATATAATAAAGATAAAATTAAACGAAAAAATAAAAAAATTGAATACAATTATATCAGGGGGTTCATTTGAATTTCATTCAGATAAGATTTACTGCATATCATTTTTTAATATCTTCCATATCTGCTTGCTTTCTGGATAGCACAAATTTCAAAATGAACGGACAAACAAAATAGTTTAATCTATAAAATTTGAAATCTTTACGTGAATTTCCAAATTAACAAAAATATAGTATCAGATCTTTGTTTTTCTTTCTTCTTGCTTACCCTTTGTCTGCATCTTCATCTACAATCAGTGAGCGATTAGCCGTCCCTATGGCTAAAATACAAGCTTGAGGAGGATTGATGATGGCCGTGAAACTCTTAATACCAAACATTCCCAAGTTAGATATTGTAAATGTGCCACCCTGCAACCACAAAACAACAACGAATGTTAATATCATTCTATTCTATTCTATTTTATCTTTTTGTACCAGATCTCAATCTATGGAATACCTCATACTAAGATATCTTACTGCTTAAGAGTACTTCTAAAATCAGTTTTAAAATTTTAAGGGACATGCCTGGTGAAGTTTTGTCATCACTTTTTGTGCATGCCCATATTAGGATTGACCTTATAAGGAATACTAGCTCAGTTTGGGGGAGTGTGCTGTACGACCATAGTTTCAGCTAATTTTGGCAAAAAGTACTTGGTCACCACATCCAAAATGCATTAATTCATGCTTAAGACATAATTGAACTGGTAACAATGGAATTTTACTGTAAAACAACATGGTTCTTCCAGTTGATGAAGTACATGACCTACATACACTCAGAACATTTCCAGAAACATAGGGCTATTTGTAGCATGCAACAGTGGTTGAGTGGTCTAAGCATTGGTCTGCTATGAATGGCTGGGGGAACCAGGGTACAAATCCAACCATTTTTGTTTTTCTTTTTGTTATGTATATATATCATTTATAAGATATATCATTTATGAGATATATCATTTATAAGATGTATCATTCATAAGATATATCATTTATAAGATATATCATTTATATAATCTTAAGAGAAGTGTATAATTTCTCCTTATCCTACAAATGTTTTCTACATTATCTATAATTGTCTATAATAATATGCTATCGCATAAGTCTGGTACAGGTCTCTTTTTTAAGGAGAGCTTTGCTTGTTACTCTTTAAGATGGAACCCTACCAAAAAATTATTTTTATTGAAAAGTTTCCAATATTTTGTGTCAGAGGTGAAAGTAAAGATACTGAAGATGTAGAGGTACAGTCTGGTGAACAGTGCATTTGGACGACTGTCGATGATGGTAAACAACGTCAGAAAACCTACCAGATCAAACATTTGCCGTGAATTATTAGCCCATAGATATTGCTCTATAAAAGTTTTTACTTTTCCACTTGTTTAATATCTCCATTTTCATGGCATTTCAGTGATAAAAGATCCTCGCTACGTTTGATAGCTAGCCATGACGTCTTAGACTGCTCTGGTGACAACGCTAACAGAAATACTAACAGAAAGACCCGTCAAATGTAATTGCATAGCAACAATAATCGCAACTACATTTAGTTTACCGTGAAACGTTTGGCATTGTTTTTCTAATGTGGATTTAAAAATATAAAAAATCCTGTTTAAAGTGGATCCCATTTGGGATATACCATGACGATATGAAAAACTGTTATGATTTAGAAGTGGCCACAAAACGAGAGGTAGATTTTGATTCTGTTATTAGCAGTTTCTGAGAAAAATGACCAAACGACCTGCCGCATATGGGACATGCCAAAGTATAATTAAATCAACAATAAAAATAAAGGGTAACAGGCATGTTTTCGCAGCAGTCATTTTGAGATCATATTACGTCTATAAAATTTATTGTCTATACATTGTGGTTTACACACCAGGTGTCAGGTCATTTGGCCATGAGCCACCTCAAATACCTTAAATATTCACAGAAATTTTGCTGAGAAGTATATTACCTGGAACTCCTGCGGCTGCAACTTTCCTGCCTTGGCTTTTGCTGCTAATGACTGAACATCTTGACTAATCGTTGCAAGACCCTGTTAGAAAATTAAAAATTTAAAATGTAATAAAATGAAGTCACCGTCTAAGATCGAACAGCCCTCACTGACTTGGTGCATAACATATATATCTTAGTTTAAAGTTATGCTGAGGTTGGTAAAATACCCCACCCATGGGGGTAAATGTGTAACATGGTGTGGACTCCTAGCCTTATCATCTCAGCATTACGCCTGCCTCTAGTCATATAAGCTGATTAAGTTTCAGGCCCAGTAACATTGAGACGCTGACACTAAGCAGTACAAAGGTATATATATATACATGTATTACAAGAAATATTTTAATTATTACCTTTCTTTCTGCTCCAAATACAATTGGTGTAATGAGACCATTTTCTGTGGCAACTGCTACTGACAAATCTACTGTATTATGTCTGGAAAAAAAAAAGTTAAATCTTCATTCTGTCTTAAATTTGTAATATCTAACAAATCACTCTGTATTTATACAGCTTTAAATGTCTTATTAATCGACTTACTGCCTAATAAACGTTTCCTGCCATGACGAGTTAGCTTCCGGAACTTTTTTACATGCCAAAGCAGCTGCTTTGATGATGAAGTCGTTCACCGATAACTTCACCTCCTCCTTCTTCAGAATTTCATTCAGTTCCCGTCTTAGACTGAAATGAACACAGAAAAACTTACTTCCTAGCATATATGATACGCTGATTAATAGGTGGTTGGGTGAGACGTGCATTACGTCCTATATTTTTGCACCAGATATGATTTGTCAGGATATGCAGGTGCCATGGCAATGAGGCGAATGATGAAACAACCTTCTAACGTATGCTGATAAATAACTTGCAAGTCCGCAAAGTAGAGCTTGGAATCGGTTCAATTTTTGGAATCGATTAATCGGGTTTTCTGGCAACCGATTATCGATTAATAATCAATTATTTGATGTAATCCACAAAAAGTGTTGCTGTGCTTTGTCAATGAAATAGGTCTTTTTTTTACACCAAAATCTATCAATTTTTTATATGAATTATATTACTTGCAGTTCAATCCAGGTGGCAGCACATGACAACCGCGGCCACCTGGCGGATTTTCATGGCAAAACGGGGGATAACGTAGCGTTGGAAATTTTCGAGGTTACAAATCAATAATCGAGAATAGAATTTTCCAGATTTTAGATTTGATTAATCGATAATCGTCGATAATCGCCGAGCCCTAGTACTAAGTGTAAATTATAACGTTTTTTTTTATATATGAATAATTCTCAAAATGAGTTGGAAGACATTTTGTGCAATGGAATAGAACACCACAACAATTGTATAACCAATTAAGATTATTTAAATTTTATTGAAACCTACTCTTAAGTACTATATTTCTATTTGAGCAGGAACATACTGAATCGTAACTACTTACTTGATGATTCTGTCCACATTAATATCCACCGTCAAGTAGTAATGAGGGACCGTTTGCTTGGATTCTGAAAGCCGTTGTGCAATTACCTGCAATTAAACAATAAACTGCCATGTATCTTCTTATTGAGGTTTAAACCTTAAAAGGGCAACTGTTAACATATCATAGAAATATTAGGAAACATAGCACATGAATCACAAGAACTATTTACGACTTTACTTATATATCAGTCATACCTTTCTCATATTAGACAAGGGAATATCAACATAGGATGCACCAGGTGCTGCCACTGGTTTAGCAACGGGTGCTGAGGGTGCCGGGGCGGCAACAGAGGGGGGCGCCGCTGCTCCTGGCGTATAATTTTCAACATCTGCGGCCCGAATTTCCCCACTGGGTCCTGTGCCTTTAATGAGCTGAAAAATATTTTGAAAGACAAACTCAACATGTGTTGTTTTTATTTTCCTCCTCTACAAGTTCAGCCTCAAGTGTTGACCTCTGCTAGACATGTTTGGCAATGATCACCTAACTCGCGTTACGCTCACATACTTTTTCTTAGGTTTAAGTCAGATTAACAATTTTTGACGTCAGAGACAATTTTAGGTGCATTTATAATCTGCCTTTAATCCAACATTTTGTGTTGCGGTGAAATAATATCAATATTACTCTTATTACTTAGTCATTACATTTGATAGTGGTACTAACCAGTCTCAGAGAGCAGCATAAAACGCTAAAATTCTAGGTGAGCTCACATTGACTTCCCAAGTCACATCGGACCGCAGCTTTATAACTTTGACAGCAAATATTTACTTCACAACCCTTGTGTGCTCTCTACCATGTACTCACATAGCTGTCCTACTTATTTGCACCAATCATGCACCATTTAAAGTTTCCAAAATAAATCGCAATATGTCTCCATGACAAACTATATTTTTGCTTTTCAGCACTACAAAATTACACCAGGTGGCGTAAGTGACTGATTACTCTAGTTCCCTGAGTGAAGAAACACTCAGGTTGGGTCTGGCAAATTCTGTGATCAGATTGGTTGATATCTAGCATACACAGATTATGACGTCACCTTCCGATTGACAGACCCGACCTGTCTCCTTACTTGAGACGGGAACGAGTCAGGCTGCCAGTGAAGTTTGTCAACAATTCTGGTCAGGTGGCATCAAAATTTAGAATTTGCACAGCCAATGTGAGCTCACCTACATAATAACAATTATGATAATGAGACATCTTTCTCACCTTAAGTTCAATTCCTTTCTCCTTCGCCATTCTCTTGGCAAGCGGACTGGCTCCCACCATCTCTCTCGCAGCTGCGGGTGCACTGGGGGCTGCAGCAGGTGCGTGTGAGGCGGGTGCAGCTGCAGGAGGAGATGGGGCGGCAGCTGCGGGTACTGCAGCTGGTGGAGGCGGAGCAGCAGCTGCTTGTCCAGTGAAATCTTTGAATGCGTCAACGTCTTCTTTGTTTTGAACTATTATACAGAGCAACTGAAACAAAAGAATTGTGAATTTACACTCAAGCAACACATAATCCTGCCTCTTCACTTCTTAAATAAGTTGGATCCTCAAACCACAAAGACAGGTCGTTAGCGAATTAGGATCCTCAGAATCAGAAAAGGGTGACGATGTAAGGTATGTCCAAAATTACGAATTGGTGCATATTATGTTAAAAGCAGCAGCAAAGTGCTACTTCTAGTCAACCAAAAGTTATGCCATAACAGAGAGAGAGATTTATATTGACAATCAATTATCACAAATGGATACATTATGTCTCAGGTTACACAAAATACAAATTATTAATTTTAAAAGCAAGTGGTTGATGCAGCAAGATAAAGAATTTCTAAAATTTGGTTAGATTTACAACATGGTCCTTTGTTTAATACCAAAAAACTTGGTATCTCAAAATATTTTATATTCAAGTATTCAAGTTATCTGCATACAAACCAAAAATTCCTATAAACATACAAAGACCAATTGGTTGCTTGATCTAAATTATGCAGTACACATTTGCGAACTACAGCCAAGTTTCTATCATTATACAAAACAAATGCATCTAAAACCGTATGGCTGTCTCATTCAACTTACATTGCCGACAGGAATATCTTTAGTGTTTCCCTGGACTAATATTTTGGCCAAGAACCCATCCTCTGGAGTTTCGAAGTCCATGGTTGCTTTGTCCGTTTCAATTTGAGCCAAGACGTCTCCTTCGCTCAATTCATCCCCTTCGTTCTTAAGCCAAGTTTTCAGTGTTCCTCGTTCCATGGTCGGGGAAAGACTAGGCAGTGAGACTGCAAGAGAAACATTAAAATCATGAAATAAAGATAAGGCCACGGTGTTTTGATCTTATGTTTCTCGGAACTTTCTCGGACCGTTTTTCATGAGACGGTCGGTCGGAAAATAAATTAAAAATCCCCAGAATGTGTTTTTTTCCCCATAAATTAACACAGGTGATGTGATACTTTGAGAGGCAATACATATATTTGCCCAGACAATTGTTGATTTATTAATTGAGCGGCACTGCAAAAGTTTGGCCAGCGGTGTCGAGAAACGAAAGATAAAAAAACCGTCGCCTAAGGGCTGTTCCAGGGGGGCAGAATTGAAGATTTTTCAGATATCGGGAACAATTTTGAGGCCCCCCCGCCCCCTCTTTTTTAAATGGAACATCCTTTATTTCTTATGGTGTACTAATTGGAGATACATCATCACAAGATATCGAACATTTAAGTCTCAGGGGTGTCACATATTTGCACATGTGATATTCATCTGTCTTTCAAATTCATATCAATATAGCCAAGAATCTGCATTCACCAAACATTTTACTTTTGTATTTATCAACGAAACTCACACTCAGATCTTACGATGAGAGTTTGAGGTAATCTCTACACACCAAATTGTCTTTAGGTTACTTGACCAATTATATTGATAAGTGTTATAAAAAATAAATATAACCATATACCATATCATTTTCCGACTTAACAAAATGAACATAGTTACCTGGATAGTGGTCAGGGTAAGACTTGGCAGGTCCTGCAGGGGCTGCAGCAGCAGGAGGGGCCGATGCAGTTGGTGCGGATGCAGGCTCTGATGCAGTAGCCCAGTCATCAGGGAAATCTACGTTCTTAAATGCGGCCACATCTTCAGCATTTGGTACAATAACACAGAGCAGCTGTTAGGTAAAAAACACAAAATTTAACACTTTCTTTAAATAAAAGCATATTTACTTTCCAACTCAATTTGTAGATCAATGGATAAATAAAGTCTTTGTCACATTTTTACAAGTTAATCCTGGGTCAAAACTAACAACCTGAATGAGATTCTAAATTGCATTTAAAAAATAGGACCTGTCTAAGTAGACAGAAATGAACCTCAGGCAAACTGATATTCCTAGATATACCTTCTTTAAAATATATGTTTTCTCAGTGTTTTTTCACCACATCAACCATGGCAGATGAGTTCGTCCTAACAAGAGTCATTTAATCAGATAGAGTGAATAATAATTTTGCATTTAAATTTGTCAACTTATTTTTGCCAGATCTCTTTCCGTTGTTTTCAAGCATGCCGTATCTTAATATATTTCCCATTGGCAAAGTTCGCCGTGCACAGAGCTGACTCAGTGACCTTTGCCCTGAATGGCCTTAATTTGTGAGGTTATTCATCTCCTTTCTGGATGCAACAGAAGTTTATTGCACAATCAGAGAAGGCCTTAGAAAGCACTACCATATTTAATTTCCACCAGAGGACAGCACATGCAAGGCCTTCCATTATTATAGATGGCGACAGTTGCAATCCTCCATATATCCACCTCAAGGAGGCGAAGTCGCTGTGCCAGCTCTGCAGAGACCTTTGCCGACAAGAAAATATATCTTAATGATACTGTGGGTGGTGAAGCTGATGCACCCTGAGTCATCTACCAACACAATGATCTTCCAGAAAGTTGAAAAAGATTCTTAAATAGCAATGATAAAGGGCAGGCTGAATGCACCCCCGAATTCCTCAAGACCCTCTCCTGCGTAGAGGCCTGATCGAGGGTCTTGCGTCAAGACTGGATAAAGGGAGAACTTTACCTTGCCAATTGGCACGTCTTTTGATCCTGCGGGAATGTAGATCCGTGCTAGGTACCCCTCCTCAGGTGTCTCGAACCCCATAGTGGCCTTGTCGGTCTCAATTTCCGCTAGAAGATCACCTTCGCCAACTTGGTCACCTTCGTTCTTGGCCCATGTTAATATTGTTCCCCGTTCCATGGTTGGTGAGAGGGCAGGCAGTGCTACCTTGTAATGCTCTGGCAAGCCTGTGAAATAGTAAAAAATAATAATTTTCAATAATAAAAGTTTGTGTTGTATGGAAGATGCTTGGGGTAGGGCAGAAATTTTGGCTTGAGAGGGAGGGGCCACTCCTTCTACGCTTAACAGACCTCAAGGAAACCTTACATTTTATGAGCATTAAGACCACCATTATAGCTCGGAGAAAGTTGAATCAAGAATTGAAACAATTTTGAGGGAAAAATGGAGCAAATTTTTAAGACACAGACTTAATTTAAATTATTTCAAACGATCCGGTATGTATCTATTGGTTGGACAATCAATACACGATATATCGATTGATACGAAAACTTGAAAAGAAAGACGAAATTAAGCTGACAAACGGTAGTGCATGCAAAATACATTCAACAGGGTATAGTGGCTGTACCATAATATCACCCACGAGAAAACTTCATTTTTGGCAGAATACGATTTTTGTGCATGGAAAATAAAGGATTTAAGAACGATTATCAGTCGACCCAATAAAGTGATTCATGTAATCGTATCGATTGAAATAACCGGTTTAATCGATATATCGTGAACCGGTACAGACCCCTAATTCAAATCACCCATTTTCTGTAACTCTCATCATATTTAGGGTCAAGTCTATTATTAACTTAAATAGTGCCAATGGTATAGTAACATTGTAGTGTTTCGGGTTTTTTTTATTATAAAATATTATGTTATTTTGACCAGGTTGTTTTTAGTTCTAGCACAATTAGAATAACAATTGTGTAGTTTAGTGGGGGGTTTGGGGCGACAACCCCCAAGAAAAAAATATAATAAAATGAAGTAGTGGTTTGTTTGTGATGTCATTCATTGAATCCAAGCATATGACGTCACGGGTATATATTAGACTTGAGCCCATATTTATTCACCCATAAATACAAAATATATATTACCAGACGAATAGAAGGACTTCTGTTGCCATTGTTGCAGCTTCAACTGGGACGGTTGTGTCCTCTGGGTTATGTTAGCTCGTCTGAAGGGTAAAAAACAAAAACTAAAGTAACTGTTACATAATAATTATGTGTCAATATCTTGACGTTCGTTATCGTACATGTACATACAGCTACTACTGTCTACTGACAGCTAGGCATCATCACAGTTTGCAGACAACAGAACTTTAGTTAAAGTTCTACAAATAACTTCAGTCATAATGCCACACATTGGATGAACCCGTCCCATATATATTTGGCATCAATATTAGGCTATATTTCACTCACAGTGTCAAAGACACAGGTGGTTTAAATTAAGTTATATAAACATGATAAATTAAGGAATCAAGTCCTCAGTCCTGGCATCTTAAACCTACGACAATTATGCTGCAGGACCACAATCACATATTGTACAGATTTTTATTTAACTCACATCTAATATGTCAAAAACCAAGTATGCATAGAACTGCATTGTTAAAGAAAATACTATTCAATTCTTATCTGTCTGGAGCCGGTATTTAACACTATAGTCTATTGGTTTTTGACAGAGTGACCTTGTCATTGATGTCAACATGGTCAGAAGTCTGAAGATATTCCTCACCTAGCGACGGTATTTATTCGATGACATTTTGAGCCAAAATTCCTCAGGTTTTGCAAACGCTGATTAGATGATCTGCATCTTGAAACAACCCGAAGCACCGCCGGCGACCTCAGCATTTTCTGAGCAGATTTCTGGCAACTTGTTTCTGCTCAAAAACTAGATGACCGTCAGGCCAGAAACACACCAGCGCCCTCTACAAAGCGGATTCCAAATCGGGTCTCATTTGCGGATTGTGATTTCTTGCTTACTCTTCTTTAAAATTAAAAGATCGAGACACTGTCACACTGATACAGGTTAATTACGCGATTGAGTAGTCAAAATGACAGTGGCGTAGAGGGACTTTCTGGATTGGCCAATGCGGGTGTCTTAAATTAATCAGAGGGGGGGGGGGGGGACTTAATTGATAAAAAAAAATTGCTTGTTGTATGTATACCTCCCTAATTACGTTCCACATTAAATAGAGTAAGTGTATTTTGTAAAATTTGGTTTTCCCTGGGCCTACCACAGGCGTAGGGGACCTCTTGGGGGGGGGGGGGGGCTGCCCCTTAACTGCTTAAAAAGTATGAATTTGTCCATAATTTCCCCTGAATACAATTAACCTGGTAGTAAAAACGACAGTGGCGTGTTTATTTTTTTCCCCTGAATACAATTAACCTGCTCTAATGCTGATGTTAATACACTTTCATTCATTTACACATTAAGTATTTGTTAATTGTTTAACAACAGTGTCTATCAGTGCAAAGTTCCAAAATTTTAGTCATTATTATAAAAGCTAATATTTTACTCAAATTTAGTATTTTTTGGGAATCCAGAAAAACTAATTTTCAAAAATTTAGCATTTAATACATTTTAACTTAAGCTGTAAACAGTAAATTACTGTCATATAAACATTTGACGAATAATTTAATCTTGGGGAAATATGCTTGCTAATTTATCTTTTGACAATCAAAGCTTTGTATTGTAAGCAGCATTATTTTATATCAACTATTATGTGACATATTTAGGATTAAAATAGCACCCCCTTTTGATCGTAAAAATTGAAGATAAGATTGATGCATTGACCCTTGTAGGGCTATCACTGCCCCCCCCCCCCCTTACACAAATTCCTGGATCCGCCCCTGCTCTAGATCGGCAAATTGCCATGGTTGTCTACACGCCGGGCCGTGCTTATTGGATAACTTCAGCTTCCAACTAACTCTCTTATCTTCAAATAAAATTAATCTGTCATATTTGTATAGACATCGGCTAGACATCAGCCTGATGTCGCATGTTATCGGGTTAAAGTATAGGTGCATGGCTTTCCTTCCCAAAGTAATTATTATCGACAGGAAATATGACAACCCTCTTTGCTTTAACATTAAATACCATTTAATGTTGCATTCAATAACAATATTATACATATTGTAATACAAGAGAAATTTACATTCATTCATCATAATAACCCTTAAAATCAAAAAGACAGGTCACAATCATTTGCAATATTCACTTGATTATCACCACAGGCCTCATTAATATGATGGGCTACACAGCGTCCTCAAAAGCCGCTCCTGTGCACACCACTTTGGCAGTTTGTAAACTATACGACTCTTGAGAGACGCTGAATATAAGCGTCTTACAAAAATCTAGGTGCCTGGATTTTAATCAAGTAAATACAGAATAACACAATTCAATTTATAATCCAACAGATATTAAACTAATTTCACCTCACAAAACATGCTTGACCATGTTGACCATAAGTTTCAAACCATATTCACAAAATGATACACGATACTGCACCCTCTCTACAAAAAATATTTAATATCCTAAATGAAGTTACACTAATAGTTTTAGTCCACCCTATTGTAATGCACAAATATACTGCAGTATTCAAGAGATGTCTCGATCGATGCAAAACTAGCTGCTGGTTTCAACCTCTAAATAATTCAAATTGTAGGTTTAACACTAAGCACAGAATTACCGTCTCTCGCCTCCCCTCTTATCAGCATTAATTACTATGAAGACTTAAGTGGAAATGGCATGTAATGGAGCTATATCAATTTGGTTCAGTGTTATGATACAACAAGTTCTATTAGTACAAAAACGTATTAAGAGCTGCAATGATACATCACAAACAAAGCACTATTTACATTATTAATATTAATACAGCTGTCACAATTTAAGGTCGAGTCAGTTGTAACAAAAAAAATGAAGAAAAAAAAAAGGGATCTAAAATTGCACAAGTCAACCTTTAACCATATAAGTTATCTGCACTCCCACAATTGTGATATCAGTAACCGATGTATCATAGTATTCGCCCATACACATATGATACACTAGGCAGCAGAAATCAACACAAAGATAGCAGATTATTCACGGTTTAATACTAATATTCAAAGTTCCCGGGTGATAAATTTCTGTCCATTTTCACAAACCCCGCCTACATAGCTTATGTGGAAAAGAAAAATTCTGTTAATATAAAAAGCATTCACTCATGGATAAAAATCATTATCGTAATTATCAATATCTATTGCAAGTCAAGTTGTTATGAGTGCGAATCATAATAGGGGATCTCTACCCTTCGACCGATCCAGCATGGTAATACCTTGTGAGAGCTGAAAACTCTCGCTGGCATAGCTCTTAGGGTCACTGAGACACATATTTGTACAAGTTGAGATACAAAAGCTTAATAATGAGTTTATAAAATGTCACAAACACATATTATTGTCAGTCATTTGATTATTGTCACAGTAAACAATCATGAGGCAAAATAATACACTATAGGCTGACACTGGCTTTAATATTAAAAAATTTAACAGGATTTAGATTTTCACTATCAGTAAGCAACACAAAAAATACATCCACAAGATACGTGTGATGGATATTTGCATCAACTTGTAAAATATTCACACAAAAAATATACACAACAATTAGCAACTTTCCCATTCAATGACAAATGACCGAGGGCTGTTCAATTTAAAAATCAGGAGGTACTGTGACGTTAAAAATCTATTTAAGTTGGATGTCTGTCAGTAATTTCTAAGAATTTTAATTTGTACAAATTTCCATCCCCCCTCCCAAAAAAAAAAATTTTTTTAAATGGAACAGCACTAACTGGATTCATCACACAAATTGAGCAGACAACATATTTTACATTCGAGGTTTCAATATCTCACTTTCTTCATAGTGTATGTAAAAAAGACATACACTCCTCTCAACATGTTTATCATGATCAGAAAGTGCAACAAAGAATCCAAACTATTCAACTACATCAACATAAGAATCAAACAAGTCCTATTCCCTATCGAAGTGCCAAGCTGCAGACCTTGTTAAAATTCCAACAAAGTTTTGGAAAAGACACTTTCTATTTCGTTTTTACCACAGGGACAAAATACTACCGTAAGACCACCCCACTATCACGTCCAATAAAATGTGGGTCAAACTCTATTTAATCCCTTATATTTTATCACATCATCCTGACTATCCAAATGTCCAAACAAGCAGATAAGTTTGGTCTTTGGCCACTCACTAAACTGACAGTGCTCATAAATAAATAGTAACGTACCCATATTGGATGATCTTAAGACTATTTACCTAGCTACTAGCCAGTCATCACACACAATTCCCACCGTAAACACTTTGCAAAGTTTCCAACTGATACTGAACACATCAACATCAAAATAACTGTGCCACAATAGCAATTACAATCATATTTACAATGATAGTCAATTTCAAAAGAAATCTGATATAAACTAAAGTTGGTCTTGACCACCAGATGGCCTTTCTGCTTATGGTGCTGCCGTCTAGTGTTTTTGCATAAAATAAAAGTCCTTAACATTACAATTCTCACTATCTCCAGTTTTCATTAATTCTGGTGCAATTCATGTACTTGTAAATATCTTAATTCTATAGACCATCACAAAGCCTTTTTTTTGTGTGTGGAAGTTGGTTTAACCTGCTCGAATATGGTGGTCAAACGAATTCAAAACATATAATGTTAAGAATACATAAAAGAATCGATATAATACATAACAATCCGTAAAATTAACAAACTCTCTCCACTCATCACAATCCATAATATCACCCCAAGGGCGAGTCACTCTCAGTTGTGTAGCTCTTAACTGTGGAAAACACCAGGGGTGGATAGCTCTGGTTGTTCAAGGCGAAGTCCGCTATACTCTCCTGGCCTGTGCCCCTGTAATAGTAACATCAGCAGATAGGTAAGCGATTAAGGTAATCAGCATTAATATTGCAATTCAAATGACCGAGGGCTATCATTAGCTTAGCTTATAACGATTAATTTTAGTCAGTAGAGATATTTGTTAAAATCCTATGTAAGTAATAGTTATATCCCAAATAGGAGGGAGTTAACTAACATTTTTGTTGGTTATATCCCGACGCCCAAGGCGGAGGGATGGAAGCAACAAAAATGTTAGTTTACTCCCGACTATGAGGGATATAACTTAACTTATACTCCATATGGCATATTTACTAATTTGTTTTATTGTTTGTTTGTTTTTACTGCCTTTAATACACAAGATAAAAAATTCAGTTTGCACTTAAGAGGGAGTTAATTAACATAATTGTTGGTTATTGCCCGCTCAGAACAATAGGAAAACAATCTGAGTAGATTATGAAGCTGTAGTTATGCACTTCATCATTGTTCATAGATCACTCATAGTAACACCTATCGATGTAACACACAGCTTTACACCTAAGTCAAATTTTTACGTTTGAAACCAACTTTAAACACGCCTATTTTAATGTTGATTTTTATAAAAATAAATCATTGTATCAGCTTGCAATTTTGGTAGAATATAGGGCAGTAGATGCACAAGTGCAGTCCTCAGTGCAGTCTGCACTCTGCAGAGGCTCTTTCTATACAATTATTATATGCGCGAACTGATGCACAGTGCAATGATTTTGATGAGTATTGAGCCACCTTACTGGGAGACTTTTTAGTCAACAGGGGGAGCTGCATGCCAGTCCTCACTACCATTGTGGCATCATCAACACATGCAATGACCTAATTGTATAATGACATCATCAAACAAAGGTTACACAGATCGGCATATAGCTCCCCATTTTGACCTGAGACACCTTCAATAGGGCAGTTTATTTATTGCATAGGTGGTCCACGCATGATTGACATTCTCTGAACAAACAATTTTGTGGACAAATAACACAAATTGCAAAGAAAAACCTTTCAAATCTACTTACTTGTAAACGGTGTGGACAGAGTAGTGTTTCCAGATAAGTTTACCACACGATCTACGACCCATATTCGACAGAGAAAACTCCTGAAATTAATTGTCACACTACAAATTAACTGACCGGTTCAAGGAAGAGGATGTATTGACAATGACATTCTATCTATCTCAGGTTTCCAGCTAAATTTTTTTTTAACTATTTTTTTCGCACTACCTATTTTATTGTTTTCCATGCGCTCTAAGCGAAATTTCATGACTAATATCGGCACATATTCCACACAAACAAAAACGACCTACCGCATGGAACGTTTGTTCACCCTCGTTCTGATTCTGCTGTCGACGCCTCATCCTGTACTTCCCGCCACTGTAGTCTATTCGGTGTCTTTTCAGAACTGCGGTAACCTAAAGAAACAGCAAAGCTTTAAAAAAAAAACACATGGCATATATTGTTACATGTCACCAGATTTGATAATTCGGGTTCCCCCTTAGGGTTGTTCCATTTAAAAAAGAGGGGAGGGGGTGGACCTGAAATTTTTAAGACAAACTCCCGAGAACTGATTTTTTTCTAAATTAAGATATGAAGAAAATACTGGTCAACCCTGATATCAGTTTTCCCCAGATCCCCCACCCCCCCCCCCCTTTTTTTTTAAATGGAACAACCCCTACAAAGCACAAGACCCGCATAACATGCTATAGTAACATTCCACCTGTTTTTCGATCATATTTTGCCACAAATGACATGGAGCGGCACAAAATAATAATGATATTTGTTCTACAAATACAAACCAATTTCCTTGACGTACCTGATCTCCGGCCATCTTGTAATAGCCATGTAGAATCCCCTGCACTTTGCTGTGACGTGATCTTACTTTTGACAAAGAGGAATAAGGATCTTCCGGGGAAGTCAACATCAAAATTTTACCTACAGGAAAAAAAAAGAAGTATTTATCATGATGTTTAATGCCAATTATAATGTAACATTAAATGCCATGTAAGCTAAAAAAAAGTCTTGAAAAGATAAGATGATATTCAATTGAGTAAATTAATAGTCAGATTTTATCAAATTTGTGTCATAAAAATCTGCAAGTGTATCTTATACTAAAATCAAGACATTGAATTTCTTTAATTGAATTCGTACACAAATATTCAGTTGCTAAATTTATACTAGGAATTATAAACAATCAGATATGATATTATAATATAATTTTTTATACCCCTCAACAGTTTCATGTAAATCTTAGTAGAGCTATTACCTTCAGGAAAGAATCGAACATATCGATAATACTCAACCACTTGAAATGGGTTGTAGTAATTGTACAGGCCCTTCTCCCCCTGTCGTACGTATGACATCTTGCTAATGTAGCAACCTGTATTATGAAATGGATTCAATAAGCACAAGACAAAATATCAACAGTATTAAGTAGGGTTGTGTACCTTTTCCTTGAAATTGATATCATACCGATTTCGATACTTTAATCTTGATATCGATGCAGTAACAATACTTATCAATACCATTTTCCCCGAGTTCTACAGTAAAATTCCACAATCACGCATGTAGGTAGCAGAAGTCTATTGGAGTGAGGGTGTAATCTCTAGGTTTTAATACAATGATTCCATGGCCGGTTGTGGTAAACTAGTAATCAATAATAAGTGAAATTGTGAAGGAAATGGATGATGGATCGGTCAGAAATAATTTTTATTATACAACTTGATCATGCATTGAATCATTGATAGTGATATGTGAATATGTAGGTAATTAGTACTAAAAAGACTAGCCAGATTTATCATTGCAATTTATACCCTCCTAGGCACAAGCAACTGGAGCTCAAAATAAACATGTGGTAACCTATAGTATGCTGATCATCATTTGTTCATTGCAATTAATTAATGCATCAAAAATATCAGTCCCATGTACAGTTCACAAATTCTACGAGGATTAGAAAACATCAGCGCAGCCTTGTATTACAAGTACTTGCCATTCGCAATGGTTGATTCATTAAATGTGAGCAATGGGAGAAGAATAATGAATACCATGATGGGATTTATCACTTGTCCCAGCATAGCGCCAAACACAATCAAACTTACTATAGTCTGCACTGTAAATGAATTCCAGGTGGCATGACGCTTGAGCAGTATTTGGGAATCTTAACTGAAGACAGTTATCTTGTTATAGGAGCAAGGAGAGCCTTTTACAAATACTAGGCAAGCCACTGGCATGAGTAATTGGCATAGGTGGTTGTTTAAGCAGCCAGGTGAGACAATATAAATGGTTCCTGTGAAACTAAACTTACGTGAACTGTAGCCACGGCTATTGCCTTACATGATCCGTAACACAGAAGGCCATTTTTACCCCAATCAGCAGACTGGGGAGTCCTGTTACATACTCTACATAGCTGGATGTTGATTGCATGAGACTTCAAATTAAGGTTCCTTGTACTTTTGTGTCTATGCCCAGGCAAGTAAAGACCCCACCCATGGGGTAAATGTGTAACATGGTGTGGACTCCAAGCCTTATCATCTCATCATGTCTACCCGAGGGAGCTGGTCATACAAGCTGACTAAGCTTCAGACCCAGTTGCATTGTGACACTGTGTATTTACATTAAATAATGAATTTCTTGTTGAATATACCATTGAATCGGAGATGAGGCCTTTCCATGAACATATTCCTCCAACTGCTGTAATCCTTTGCACTTCCGCAATTCACTCCCCAGATCCTATTGAAAAAAAAAATGCTGTTCAGCAAACTATAATACCCTACCCTCCAATAACTTGTCAATTTAAGAGGTAATTTTGAATGCTAAATCAATGTTTTACTTGGAGTTTGTATGTACCCAACAAATAATTTTGGGTTTAGTGCAGTATAGCGGACCCAAATTAATGCCTATATTTGGCATCCATTAAATATGAAAGTAGTCACTATTTTTGACCAAATTTCGTGCTTGTTCACAATAAGAATAACATTTTTTTTAGAGTCGCAGGGGTTTGGGGGCGGCAGCCTCCGAGAAAAACAAAATGTAAACAATAATAAGCTGCGTTCTTGCCTTGAAGCCGCCGTTAGTTTGTGACGCCACATATTGAATTCAAGCATTTGACGTCATTGGCCTGGCAATGGGACTCCCTAAATATGGTCTTAAATTTGGGTCCGCTATACTGTACTTTTTCCTTAATTTCATTGTAAGAAATTGCGCAATTATACATACGAAACAGCTATTAAAAAGTTTTCGTGCTCCAAGCTCATGATTGCATAAGACAGACATCAAAAGCTATGAAATGAAAGCATGTGGTCCAACAAGCTCATATTAATACAAGGCTTTCTTGCATATTACTTTGTTATGAAACCTACTCATTTCAAAAGAACAACTGTTACTACTGTTTACCTTTGGCATATTAATCTCCACAATTCTTCATCTCGAGCACACAGGAAAAATCCACGACACACCTGAAACAATCAACAATATAAAATTAGCACCTTAATTTAAGTTATTCTTCTTCTTCTTTTTAGTTTCAATTACAATTCCCAGACTTATATCTCAGGTAATTATCTTCTAACTTTTGTTAAGAAATTTCTTGGACTAATTAGCATATTAATTTTACTCACACAAGCTACGTTCTCCAGGGATACGATATCCAACTCGGTCGACACGACCCATTTGAGGATGTAGTTGATGACCTCCACAGGTAGGTCACTTATGTGCGTGTCCTGAAAAAAGACAATACATGATTCCCAGCGGTACCACAAATTTTCACCCCAAACAGCCACCGTTACCTGCCTTAAGTACGTAACCGAGTGACTCGCTCACCACTACTCAACATGACTATGAAATCCACTACTCAACATGACTATGAAATATTTTGCAACATTGATAGACATTATCTTGACATTGCATTTGACCAAGTTATTTAATTGCTTATTGGATAAACCAATTAATGCAATATTTGTAAGATGTCTTCTTTACATGTATACACACCAGAAATTACGTGTGAAATGGCAAGGCCATTTATCTGACTCTCTCACAGTTAAAAAAAGGCGTGAAATAGGGTGGGGTAATATCGCCACTGCTGTTTAGTGTATACATTGATGAACTATTGCATCGCCTAAAAAGATCCAGCCATTGATGCCATATTGGACCTTACTATACGGGCTCTTTGGCTTATGCAGATGACATTGTAATCATATCACCATCAGAGCAAGGACTTCAGAAACTACTCAAGATATGTGAGGATTATTTACAGGAATATCAAGTTTCATTTAATGGTGCCAAAAGCCAGTTTCTTATATTTCATGCTGGAAAGAGAGATCCTCCCCATACTGAAATCGAATCTTGTGGGACAAAAATAAAAAGGCAGGAAAAATTATCTCATCTGGGTCACACTTTATTTGCTAATCTGAAGCAAGATGATCTGGATGGAGTAGTGGCCAAATTCTACAGACAGTTTAATGTCTTCTACAGTAAATTTCGAGATGTGCCATCAGTGATACTGTCTAAACTTTTTAAGCAGTATTGCTCATCATTTTACGGACTTTGTCTTGTAAAGGCTAAGAACTATGACAGACTTCATGTGGCATGGAGAAAGACCCTACGGAAGGTGTGGAAACTTCTTGCTAGAACCCACTATGAACTTTTACATTGTTTAGACAGTGGGAAGTGTGAGAAGCATATGCTCTGTGGACGCTTCATGAAATTTGCAATGTCGGCAAAGCATCACAAGCAAGATATTATCAAGTACATTTTTCAGAACTGTACGAAATATGGCATTTCACTTTCCATAGTAATGTGAAATATTTTTGTAATGATCTGAGTGTGCTTGAACTTGGCACAGATGTTGAGTCACTTATACAACATATTGATGTAATCTGTGATAGAGTCTGTAAGCCAGGGACTACAAAATGTGATGGACTTGCTATAAAAGAGCTATGTGCTACCAGAAATGGTCTTATGACAACTGTTTTAAATGTAAATGAACTAAATGATATAATGGAGTTCATCTGTATTTCTTAATTAGAATGTAACCGATCAATTTTTCACATGTACGCCTTGAGCGTGAATAAAGATGTTAATAATAATTTCCCAGGACCAAACGGGTGGTTTGTGCTTAACTTTGTAGGCATACCATAATTCCTGAGCCTCCATCAATGTGTTATTACACCAGAACCTCGTTGTATCAAGTCACTAATGAATGTAAACCAGTTTTTTGCAGTACCACCTTCCAATGTAATTAATGTATGTAATAATAGAAATTTCACCTGTATGCTAAATAGTTTTTCATATATTATCATCATTATTATTTTCATTATTATTATTACTCTCTCCTTTCAATTTTTTTTACTAACTTATACTATTATTATTATTATTTATTAATTTTTTTTTATCTAGTATTATAATATTAAAATTGTAATATGATAATGCAATGTGCATGAGAGGCCGCAGGTGTGATTTAAATTGTACTTTGCCATTTTCATGCATATATGGGTAATATCACGTAGATCTACTTAATTGAAAAATCAATCTTTCTTGGAAAGGTTGTTCTGGAGGCTTTGATTGCTAAATAGTTGCAATTCACTTGAATTGACACCTAGGATATCGATACTGACAAATTCAAGGCATTGAACTACGTACAATAAATTAGTTGCAATTCCTCTTGAAATTATGTATAATTTTTAATGTATAGAGTTTTATCCTTTATATTTTACATGCATTATTCAGCCATTTGGTTGTCAAAAAAGAAAAGAAAAAAAAACACCTTTTAGTAGGGGAAAGGCTTGATTTAGCACACCAAATTTCAAGAATTACTGCAATTTATGGGCCAATTTGTTCTTAACACAATATTGTGTTATCAATATCTGATATACTGAAAATTGTAAAGGCAAAATGTGGTTTGGAACTACTCAAGCTCATTGCTCTTGTTGCTTACATTATATTAAATGTGTTGCTGAATTGTGGATTAATATAAACTTTTAAGACATTGTTTACATATGGGCTATTAGCTCTTGGTATAATACACAATTATACAATGGTTTAAATGCATAAAATTTAGTGGACGCCCAAGTCTTATCATCTCATCATTATGTCTGCCTCTAACAGTTGGCCATATAAACTGAGTAAGCTTCAGACTCAGTAGCATTGGGACATTGAAAAAAGAAGATGCACTGTTATAAATACACAAAACGTAATTTCAAAGCGACAGTTTTAGCTGAAAACTGCATCTTTCTATAATTTTTAGAAGTGGAGTTCTGCAAGTTCCCACTTTTTGACTGAACTGATATATTTCAGGTAAATCTCTGATTATAATTAATAATTATAAGAAATGAAGGTGATAGGTCAAGTCAAGTGCATTTCCTGCAAAAGTTATGTGCAGACATTGTTTATGTCTGGCCCATTATTTTTTGTTACAATGTATATTGTTTCTACTTTTTTGGTTACATTGTAGACTTGTGACAAAATAAAGTTACACAATCTGTCAGTCATTGACATTTTAGCCAATCAAATTAAATTAAATCTGCAAGGCCCTTCCCACTCAACAGATTGGCCAATGAGCTTATTAAATAGAGGCATTGTGAAGTCATCAATACAAGTTTGTTGTGACGTTTTGGCCTATTTTTCGTGCCGAATGACTGCGCAATGATTTCTAACGTTCATTAATTAGGACAACATAGTTCCGATCCTCCGGTCATTTGAGAATAGTACGTCAGTAGATTTTGTTTTTGGCCAATCTCTAAACATAAAAGCCCTACGGGCGGCCCCTATGGGGCCGCTCCTGCGGCCTATTAATTTAGATTGGCCCCTAACACAACCCACTGAGGTTCTTTGGGTCTCCTGGCCAGTTTAACACTAATAGAATATACGTAATAAATTTTAAAATTATCATGCCAAAAATAACTAAATATCTTGCTGTATTCTTGTTTAATTGCCAAATAAATTATTTTCAATTCAATGTATCATGAATGTGATGATGTCCCCCTAATTCTATTAATTGATTGTACTTACCCGTCTTAAATCGTCAAATTGATCTACTCCCTCGCGTGATCACTTACGACAGGTTTGATGGTATTATAGTCATAAAAAAACACCCATATTGTACAGCTGGTGAGTTTCAACCTACTTGTGTCGGGATTTCAGGCTCGCAAATAGCATTGCAGTTGCCAGGCCCCAGCAGTTTGCTGAAATGTTGGACCAGATTTGACAAGTCTTCATCCTCCTCCTCTTCAGTGTGCGATGTTTCCCTGGAAAAGACAAAACAAACATCACATACATTTCAATGAAACATCAGCATATCACCAACATTCGTATATCATCCACAGCCTTGAAACTAATCAATACGTATGACTCATCTGACATTGCTTAGTGTTGTAAAATGTAATCAGGTGATCGCAATCGCCTAGACCATACTATTGACTGAGAGTAAAAATCTACATATGCTTCAGTACTTTCAATCGCTCGGTACATTACGCCTTGTCCAATTTCTGTCAGTAAATTTAAATGATATATCTGTTCTTACAAAAATATTGTCATAATATAAATAAGACCATCCTTAAAAAATATTTCTGTTGCGGGTTACATGACACTTGAAAAACCCATCAGGTAGGTAGGATTTTATTTTTTTTTACCTCAGAAGAATATTTTACAAATTTTTAACGAACCGGCAGGGGCCCTCGATACTGCAATAATAGACTTGGAAACAACTTGAGGGGGGACAATAAAAAGCAAGGGAAATTTTCGCATAACCCGCAACAGGAATATTTTTAGGAATGGCCTAATATGATTGTCTCCAGAGTATATAAATCATATTACTTACGACGCACTTCCAACTGAACTCTCGCTCTCTCGATGAACTGAAGAGACAAAAGAAAGACAGCAAAATTAGAAGGGCATCATTATCACAAAAAATTGCCCTACCTCTAAATATGTTTTCTACACATTCATAATTAATCAATTTCTCACCTCTCGGCTGTTTGTAGTCAACTTTGAACTCTATGTCCGGAACCATTTGTACGGCCCTTCGGTAATACTGTATGGCTGTAATAAGGAAAATCAGCAAAATTACATTTCTAAATTAAACAAGGTCATACTTATATCATTTAATATTACCTCGATTTACCTGGGACCAGAAACTATTATTTAATCACATAGTTACTTATTCAATTAATATAATGATTAATTTATTGTGCTTGTTCTCATATTTGAAATTGCATGTATTGTTAAAATTGTAGTTGTTCAATTTGTAGTGTTTGTTTATTGTGTATGGTGAATGTATCTCACCATGCTTCGAAAACGTCAATAAAACATTATATATATATATCAAAGGAAACTTTTCAACCTCAATGAAGTTATTTGTGGACCCATACTTATAATCATATATAGCGAGCCTCATTGCCAGGCCTATGATGTAGAAATGCTTGAATTCAATGGATGACATCATAAAGAAACGACGGCGGGATAATTTTCAAGGCAAGAGACAGGGGCAAGAAAGTGTTTTTTTATCAGGGCTGCGCCCCCAAACCCCCGCTACTGGACACAAATATATTCTAGTTTGCCAGAACTAAATTTGGTAAAAAATAGTGATCATGTTCATATTTCATAGATGCCAAATATGGGCATTAATTTGGGTCCGCTATACTGCACTAAACCCGTGCGTTTAAGTTTTTACACGCAGAGTCTTGGTATATAATGGATCTCGTAGTCTACTACGGTAGATGAAAGCCGCATTTAATACTGAGATACAGAATTTGCAATACCAAATAGGCATGAGTGATACTGTGCCTTAAATACCAAATTCTTCAATATGACAAACTTTAGTTAACTGCATTGATAAAACAATATATTAAGTCTTAGCTGTACAAAATATGCATCAATATTATTCATCAGGTACCAACGATGCAAGATGAGACACTTTCGCCACTTACCATCCATGAGATGGCCATTCTGTTCAGCATTGACTCCCTGCATGAAGAGGTATTTAGCCTGCAAATGATGACATACGTGATTAATTATGTAGTATGATAAACACTGGATATTTAAGGGGTAAACACTGCATAAATATGTTTTTTTTAGATACATAGTATGATACTGTAACATACATGCATGCCTATTCCTAGTGATTGAATATCTACATGTTGGTAGGCCTAAATTGGCCACCTCGGAAAGCCATTGGCAAAAAAACTAAAACAAAAAGGGGTGATAAAATATACCAGTCGAAATCAGGAGTATTGCAAACAATATCGGGAGATTTTGCTCCAACAGGAGAAAAGGGACAAACAGCTGGGTTATTCCATCCCAACTCACCCAAGGCCTCCCAGTTCATGGCATGGATTTTCTTGAAAAGAATCATGCCAATACTTCTACTTGAAATACATTTTTGAAATTTGACCAAAATGACAAAATTTTAGCTATTTTAGTCTGGCTAAATCCCTTCATTATGAGCTTCACCAAGAGCTGGCATTTAACTAGAATGAGCTCAAAAACTATTCGGAGCACAACTTTAGGATTTGGCATGGTTTAATTTTTCAAGTAGAAATATTGTGCATATGTTAAATCCATGACATGAAATGGGAAAGGTTCAGAAATTTAGATGAGCTAGAAATTTGGGAGTCTGTACGCCATATACCGGAGATTAATCAGGTCTGTTGAAATCACAGAAAAAAAATCAGTTTTACATATTCTACAGAGCCAACAGACAGGAATGGATAAATTTTTTGTGTACTGCGGAAAATCAAGCTACTTTGACTGTTTGGCGGCAACGTTCATTCTTAATGAAATGGATTTGCAAAGTTCCAACATAGTTTTAGTTAAAGAAAAAAGATTATCTTTATTCCTTGTCAAATACGCCTGCCAACTTCCGAGTAGCCTCGGAACAACATTCCCACGTTCTGCACTTTGGCCACCTCTGCCAACAGAGGACCCTTACCGACCCATATGGTTGTTCTTTGACAAGAGAACACATGACCCCTATGTACCTCATACTTTCCAAATAATTATCAACCTCTTGATGCCTTAGGTATAATGTAGTGTCTATGACTCTATGTTGCGGCAAGTAAAAGACCCTACCCTTATCTTCTCATCATTACGTCTGCCTCTGGGAACTGATCATATAAACCGACTAAGCTTCAGACCCAGCAGTAGTGAGACAATAAAATCGACAAATCAGAATGGACTGTTCTAAATATTCCATGCCAACCTGATCTTCAATAGACGCTTCTGGCTCCTCATGCCTTTGTCCGTCAGATGTTCCAACCGAGGGCGACCTCTCGGCACTCAACTCCTCCCTCCATTGCCGACGGAATCGTGCCAGTTCCAGTTCTATATTCGGAGGTTCATCCTCCTCCTGGTCGGCAAAAATGTATTCATCCTGAAAAAATAACACAATTATAGTATACCATAGTGATTAAAATGTGAACACCCCTTTAGACTCAAACTGACGACTTCAAGGCACACCTGTATACTTGTCAAATTTTCCACAAGGCATGCAAGCTTTGTTTACTCTTCATCACAACACAAACTAATCTTCCTTTAAGTGGCTTCCATGCAAACATTTTAAATTACTTTGTCGGTGAAACAGATATAATGATTGCAAAATTTCACCACTTCATGAAATGAAAAAATGTATGACATTCATTTACCAATTTCTACTTCCAGGTAAATAGCACTTCTACTAGTTCTAGTGTATGGGTTGTCATTCTATGAGTGTCAAGGCCAAGCATGTTTACATCAAGGCCAAACATGTTTATATGTAAATTATCCAAGAAAAGGCAACACGACTGAACATGCCAGTCTCTCTGCGCTCAATGATCCATCACACACTAGGCCTTTGACCCTTTGAATAGCACTCAGTTCTAAAAAAACTATTTAGGACAGCCGTGTTTATCAATGTATTAAATGTTTATTAATTGCTAAAAATTAAATACCATGGCCACTTCAGTATAAGCCAAATTAAAAGTAAAGACTGCAAACAAGACTATCGGTTGGCTTCAAAGTGATTACATAATCATTACACAGGATTATTATTAAACTCAAAACATGCGTCCCAAATTTGACCCTAAACTCATTGCTCGTGACGTATTGGAAATTCAGACTTGCCGACTTGCCGTCGTATTTGGACCAATTTCGGCAATGACACGCCATTACAGGTATCAAAACCACATCATACAGTTGCTCAACTCACCATAGTTTCACCAGAAAGTCACGGCGAACTGTTTATTCAAAAAGATCGCGGTAAGAATAGCAAATTATAGAGACAGAATACAGCAAAGCTCTCTGCACGGCGGCCATGTTTTGCAAATTGACGGTTTCTGAAATTTTCACAAGAGGGCGCTTTTATACTTTTCCTTCGAGAAATCACCGCCAGGTGCCCAAAGACATTCTTAAATGGAAACATGATTATTATCAGTCAAAAAGCTCTATCTTACATCCAGAATCTCGTAAGTAGTAGTATAGATTAACTTATAAACTAGCGTTTGTCGTGTTTTACATATTCATGGCAAAGTTTAATGGTAAAATACCTATTCTTGATTATCGTCCGAATCATCGGCAAATGCATTAGCACAACATGTGAGAGCATGTCATCATTTTGCCCACCCAATCAATGGGACCACATTCTAGTTTGGTCATGTGTAGTGCAGGGCTGATGTTTTTAAGGGGCTCATTTGCCAATGGGTGGAATGATTTTTTTTTGGGTGGGGAGGGGCCCAGAGGTCCACCAAATATAACCCCCCACCTTCCACAACACCAAATCTACCCCCCCCCCCTTTCCACAACACCAAATCTACCCCCCCCCCCCTCCTCCACAACACCAAATCTACCCCCCCCCCCCCCCCCCCTCCCTTCCACAACTACAATAACCACAGAAAATGTTAGTTAACTCCCTCCTGAGTGCAAACAGAATTTGTCTTGCTTGATAAAGGCAGTAAAAACAAACAATCAAACAGATTAGTAAATATGCCTAATAAAGTATAGGTAAGTTAATATTAAAATTATATCCCTCATAGCTGGGAGTTAACTTGGCTGCCAGTTGATGATTATGTTTGAGGGAAATCACGTCATTAGGCCCATCTCGTTATTAGGTACACCTACTCCACTGGCCAGGCTTGTTGTATAACCAGAGTTGCTTGAGCCAGGCTTGTTGAATAGCTGATCCTTCTCGCCAATGGCCCTGTGCATTGGCAAATATATAGACGGGGTCTGGTCAAAACGGCCAAATATAAAACGGCCAACATACCAGGACGGCCAATCGCAAAAACGGCCACCATACCAAGACGGCCAAAGGATAAAACGGCCACCTACCAAAACGGCCAATTGTACTATTTGCAGCTTTATATGCTTTCTCATTCATCTATTTTCTTCTAAACCTGTATATATTTTCTCATTCATTTATCTTCTTCTAAACCTGTATATATTTTCCAGGAAGTTTAGAGTAATCATTTTAGATTATTTCATTTTATATTTATATATATAAATTAATATTTCGTTGTTGTTTCTGAAAATAATCAAAAAGCTAATAGCAATTGACATAACGGTCACGGCTGATTACTATAACATATATATATATATATATATATATATATATATATATATGTTTATTAACATAAATTAGCTATTGCAATATAAAACCACTACACTGCTGATGTAATCAATTAAGATAAGATAAATTAATTTGACATATCATGATTATAGACTCTAATGCTACTGCATAAAAAATATTTCTTATACCTATTTGTACGTTGTACTGTTAGGGCTAACCTTCTTCCATCTCTTAACAATGTATCATAATTAAATAATGGGTGCTGCTCATCATTCATAATCTTATCAACTTGTCTCATATCATTTGTTTTTAAAGTTCATCTATTGGTTTTATGTCTGCCTTTAACTTGCCACATGTCTTAATAATCTTTTTCAATTTAGCTTTATCTTTACCCGTTAAAAAATCAAACCAAACGGTTAATGAAAAACAATTTAAAGAACTGATTTGTAGAATAGGGTGAGAAGTTTACACTCAACATTAATGTTTCTCATGATTCTTAAAAAGTGAACCTGTTGTACAAATTTGTTGTAATATAGTTGTATTTGCTGAGCCAGACAATTTATCATCAATTATAATTCCTAAGTATTTGTAATCATGAACCCTTTCAAGATGCTCAGCATTTATCATAACTCTGTCACAATCAACGCTTCTCCTTCGAAAATCAATCGTCTTCTTTACATTGAGATAAAGATAATTTTTATCACACCATGAGACAAACTCCACTTGACCTAAAAATTCCCTTGAATCATCATCCTTGATTAATTTTACCCAGAATCACTGTATCATTGATGCAATTTATATATATAGCTAGAGCTCTAAATATATGAAATTTATGTAATAATGAATTAAAAAAAAATATTGAGTTGGCCGTCCTGGTAATTGGCCGTTTTGGTTATTGGCCGTTATGGGGGGTGGCCGTTTTGGCTAGTTGGCCGTTATGGGGAGTGGCCATTATGGTCGTTGGCCGTTTTGACTCTACTCCATATAGACCATGTCTAATCTAAGCCAGGCTGATTGTATGAAAAAACATATTGCTATATACCATTGATTGCTAATGTTTGTGTCTTTTTTTTTCAGATCCTTGCTGCTATCGTTATCCTTGCATGGACTTTTGTCATAATCGCTGGGAGAGAAGCATCCGTCAAGTATGTGAGCAACAGCATGGCAAATGAACTCGGCCAACTCTAGTAATTTAACCTATCAGTGCATATTAAGGAGCATTGACAATTGATTAGCCTACATTCCATTTATTCAGCTCTGTGAAGTGTCATTAATAGACTATACTTGAACATATCACCAGAACTGGACTTACATCATTTCTTATGACTGTATGATCTCATCCAAAAAACACTTATACATATCATATAATGGAAGTTGTGGAAGAATATGCTGGACTCTTGAGCAACTATGAAGTTTACAACCTTCTAAAAGAAGTTAAAGAAGGGAATAATGGCCAAAAGAAATCAGGAAAATCTCAGAGACACTTCGCGACAATTCTTTATTCAACGCTGAAGTACCTGGAAAACTCCCCCTGCAAAGATCAAACACCTGAACAAATCAAGAATTTTATGACGGTAAGAACTCTTTTGGACGTAGCCATATACTTTAGTTATCATTAACTTTATCGTTGGACAAATCTTGAAGATAATCATTGTAGTGAGGTAAATTTTTCTGTAATATTTTGGTCTTAATATTGGGGTGAGTTTACATTTTTTCATCATCAAAACTTGATTTTGAAAAAACAAAAGTTAGATTTTTTTAAATATTTGTATGAGATCACCAGTCCAGTTTAAAGCCATTAACCGGCTGTTGCTGTTTAGAGGGTTATTAACTTATGAATACATTTTGTGTAGCATTGGGATATTTGGGGCAATGGGGTAAACTGATGTAAAAAAGATAAGGTGAGTGCTATTAAGATTTCATGTCTTTTTCATTTCAGGCTTTAGATCCATTAAACCTTACTCCTGCGGAGAAGATGCAGCTGTTGAACTCGCGCCCGGAGTCAGCCGTCGAAATTCAGTTGATGATCGAAGAGAGCGAAGAGAGACTGACAGAAGAGCAGATCAATGAGTTGTTGGAAGTTGTCGTTACTCATCTGCCATCTAGCAACGAAGAGGAAACTGCAAGCCAGTGATGCAATAATAAAGAAAGACAGACATTACTCTAACGTTGATATTCAATTTTCTGTGTGTGCCTTAATTTATTTTAAACTTTATGGAATACTGTTTAATTATTTCATACGGAGGACAATTCAATTTTGTACAGAGGACAATTGAGCCAAAAACAGGGTGGAATTTTTGGAAAAAAACTCGCAAGGATCTCTTACTTAATCAACGCAAATGTTTTGTGATTGTTAAAGATCCTTTTTGTGGTGTTGCTCTAGTACTTTCTACAATACGAAGTGCAAACCGCAATACATTTTAACTGTTGGAATTACTGGACTTTTACAATGTGTCATTGCTTCTTCGAAAACACATGGAGGACTGTCAGTTTCCAGTGTTGCTGAAGAAATACAGTATAGACTCACATTGTATTATCAGTTGCCTTGATTGAATTTTGTCGATATAGAGATTTTTGCCTGTTATTACAAGGTTTTCTGATTGACTTTTTATTGAAAACCTTCGAAATATTTGGAGTCTGAATTGGCCTTTTTCAGTTGTCAAATTGAAAATTATTTTGCAATTTGCAGTTATTCAATGTGTTATTTGTAAGCACTTTATTATTTGCTGCCATGGAAACCATGTCAACTTGGTTGTATTATATGCTTCTAATTCCAGTGACTTTGCCAGTGTTGCTAGCTTTCCTGTTGCTGGCCTGGCTTGGCAGAAAATTCTTTGTCAATAATTAAGAAATTATAAGAATTATGCATTGTGATATATTTGGTGTATTGTACATTTGAAACCAGAGGTATGCTGGTGTGAAAATAAATAAATTTGTTAATAAAAACAAAAAAATTGTCTGGGAAGTATTAAGATCTGTGTACACTTTCTGAGGCATATGTATATATATGTACTTGACATTTTAATGCAAGTTCCAATACAGTTCTTTACCATGCAATATTAAGGGGGGAGAGGGGTTATTTTAGAACTTGGGCTTGTACTCTAGGCATTTTCAGGTAATGTCAGTTTACTGGACTGTGCTGACACCTAGCGGATATCGCACGCATTACAATAATCATGGCGCGCGTGGGATAAACAATCACAACAGGTGAACATATTTTTGCTGTTTTGGGGCATCATTTAGCAAGGTAGCCTCCAGTTTATGGTGACATACTCATAATTTAACACGATATGCTAGTAACTGAAAGTATTGCTTGCAATACTCTGTGTTTTACCAGATGTATGAGGGTTTAGGTGAGAAATCACAAATGAGCGATAAACAATCCCTTGATTCTTGAATCTTGATGAGTACAAAACTAGAAATGTGACACTTGGCGCAGCTCAGCTGACGCCACTGACGGGGACAGTCGATTAAATGCATTGGAATAGCATTATTATATCCGGTAATGCCCCTGTCAAAGCATATTTTGCTGTATGTTCCTTCAATTAAGCTATTTTCGTCTGCACGCCCACTCAATTAAAATCATTATGATCATATGGTCATCACAGACATCAGCGTCAGACATCAGCTGGATTTGTCTCTTCCACTCCAGAACATTTATTCTTTGCATTGTAGCCAGTTTTGTTGAATGTATTGTCTGACAACCGTAGTGTAAGGAGACAACATTTTACAGTTAATTGATTGTGTGTTCCAGCCTGGGCCCATGCAGCAGGGCAGGATTAATTATTGCAAAGTTAATTAAATAGTGCCTATTTCAATAGATACGTATGTGATGAAATGGATGTCATGGAAATAATAGAGCACTCTACCTTCAGCAGAGTTGACCAGGACCTTAAGTTTGACCTTATTTAACATGCATTGGCATGTTAACTTATTTAACATGCATCTAGCATGTTTAGCAGTAACATCTAAGAGTGTTAAAGTACTCAATGTTCCCTTGTTGGTTTAGTAACAAGTTGTGTTCTTTCATACATAGATTCAATTTGGTAAACAGGATTGAATACCAAACTACTGTCAAGCTTATAATCAAAATGCATTATCAGAAACATTACATGTAGGACTGCCGTGTTTCCTACATTGACAGTGCATTGTAGTCCATTACTACAGATTACTGAGTCTGGTTAGGCCTTCTTTAATTTAATGTCATCCATGACCAAGGTATGGTTGAACAATATTTTCTGAAATTGGTGATATCAATTTGGCATTTACATTACAGATCAATTCCGGAATTTTATGATACCTGCAGCCTCTCTGCCACCGAATATGATTCTTTGAAGATTGCGTCATGCATAGGACATATCTCGTCACTTGACTGATCACGGACCCACATAAATCAAAATGAGTATTGATGACAATGATATGGAAGATATAACGATTAAATTCCGTTTGACTGGGGAGGAAGCTCCGTCTGTGGATGTCCGAGATGACATGGGAATTGGCCCACCACAGCGGAACAGGTTGAATTCTGGGGGATCCCAAAGTGATGGCGATATACCCTCGGAAGACGATAACTCTGATGACAGCCATCAAGATTACAACAAACCTCTTATGTACCCTCGGCAGCGAGCAAAGATCACCGTTCAAAATATCCATCGAAAATCTCCTTGTAGACGGTGCTTGTGGGGAGTGGTCTACCTCTTTATCTTTTCTGCTGCAATTTTAGCCTCTGTCTTTCTTGTTATTTATTTTGTCAACTCTTACACAAACAAACTGCTGTTAGAAGAATTTAAGGAACAGTGGACCGAGGGATTGACGGCGTTGCCATGCACAGATTTAAAAGTTGAAGACGTCTGGGTGAAAGGATTCCCAAAACTGCTCACTGAATCTGCATTTAGGCTGGTGGATGTGAACAGAGACGGTGTGCTCGATATTATTATGGGATTTGCAACAGGTGAGTTTTCGAGTTGAAGTGTACTTAATTTCTTGGCCTATAGCATACACTGTATTGACTCATTGACTTCAATTGGCAATTAATCATGATTAGAGAAGCTGCAGTCAATAGGTATTCAATGTGCAAATTAAGGAAATTTCTAGAGCCGATACTTTCAGTGGAGCAAGCTCTGAATGAGATTTATTGCAGACCAAAATTAAATTAATTTTAAAGAGTATTTTCACTAAGGGAACAGCCCTCCCTACTTCATTCATTAAATTATTAAGCATTTCCCCATTTAGGCAGACTGAACAAGAATGTTTGTTTCCGATTTCCGATTGACCCTACTTTACAGGGCCCGACCTGAATTTTTTTTAAGGCATCTCACAAAAATGGACATTTGACACTCAATTTTTTGCTTTTGAACCTTGAATCTTAGACCTACAGACCAAACTTTTTAAAAAAAATAATTGGAAACAGACTTTTCTTTCAATCGGCCTTAGCATCATTTTGCTTTTATTATAAATAGGAGGGGACAAACTAAGAGCAGACTTGGTGGTGTGCGACATTTATTTCAATGGCTCGAAACCTTGTGGTGGCGGAATTATGGCACTTGATGGCAGAAGTGGTGCTGAGTTATGGCGGACATACTCTCTGCATGAAGTCTTTTCATTAAATTGCAATGCGGATTTGGATGGCGATAGAATTCCTGATTGTATCGGTGGCGGTCGAGCTGGGGTAAGGGTCACTTTGACTTGTAAAGTCTTTTTTCAATAGTGATCTCTGTGTTGTTGGTGTACTTTGATTTAATTGTTTATCTACACAAATCATGATGTGTCAAATTACATACTTGCAAAGATCTTTAGCATGTTTAAGGTGACACTCTATTATATTTTCAGTTTTACAGTCACACCAAGAATTATTCAGACACTTTTGAATTTTTACAAAATCGAAAACTGAACCATTTTTATCACTTGTAGACTAAAATGATGATGATGATGAATGTATTGAAAACATTGAATCTGTTGCCAACAAAGGATGAATTACTTCTATTACACTGTTACAGCTTGAATCTTCATAATAATATTCTGAAAGCGTCTAAATTATGTTTTGGTGCAACTGTATCGCGTGTGTTGTAGTTGATATTTGACTCAATGTTAGTTCTGTTTTTAATTGACAGTTTCCATCAACATGAATTATTATTACTTTGCAGTTGTAGGAAGCTTCATATCTGTGTTGTAAATGTTGTAATTTGTTTTTTCATTCTTCCTTGTTTATTCTTTATGCAGTGATGTGGCCGTAAACTTGAGTATCTCACCTTTCTTTGGTCTTTCATGTTGTTGTGTGCTGTCGAACATGAGATACTTGTTGGATGTTTTGGGTTAGTATAAGCCCGTAAATACCTTCTATCAAATCTGGATAAATAATTGGAAGTTAGCTTATTTACAATTTGATAATAGCCACGAAAATTGTCATTTACCATGTTAAAAGAGGACTTTCTTAAACTTTTTCAGACCTTTATCGGTGTCAGTTTGGCAACAGGCCGTCTATTGTGGACATTTAATGACACAAGTCTTAACGATGTCATGAATTTGTACACGGGACAGTTCATCGATGACGTGGACAATGATGGGGTCCAAGACATACTGAATATTCATGGGGGTGACCCACTTGGCGAGCCAGGTATGATTGCGATTAAAGTGAAAAATTTTGTTTTAATTACATTTTACCATATTTGATTAAATTTCACTCGATAAATGCCAACTTCAACTGGAAGCCCACCTTGAATAGAAGCCCAGCGTAGCTGTCTTCCTTAAAAATAAAAGGCCTCCCTCAAATAGAAGCCCTCCTCTCTGCATCTAGCAGTCAAGTTTATTTCATCACATTCTATGAACTAAGCTCAAATCCTAGAATTGAGGTCTTTCAGAGATATTTACATGCGACCTTCACAAGAGATATTTACATGAGACCTTCACATTTTTTGGTGTCCTTCGTTGCCCATAAAACAATAGAAGCCCACTTCGAATAGAGGCCCACCTCAAATAATGGCCCTCTTGTGAAGCTCTCGTTTTAAAAATTAGAAGTGAGGGCTTTATTCACATAAATACTGTAATTTATGGTTTCAACAAAATTAATGACTTAATAATTCGCTATTGGGAAAAAATTACAAATCAAGGGCCGTATAAGGCTCTGTATATCAAGTAAAAAGTGTCACGGCGAATTTGAAATAATTTATGTTTTCCAAGATTGATATTAGTTATGAGGAATATGAAGACATATTTGAGAAATTTTGCTAAACAGTGCAGTGGGATTACTAGATCGATATGCTGAAAAAGCTAGCAATACAAATGTGTAACAATTCCAGGTAGCAACACTCGACTCCCAGGCAAAATCGTGTTCTTCAGTGGACGAACAGGAAAAGTGCTGAAGTGGTCCTATGTTCCGGACATGAAAGAGTCCTACTATTCTCCCGTATTGTACAACAACTCCCGAGGGTTACAAGTTCTATATGGAACTGGGGGAGAGACGCATTCTGGCTCCCTCTGGTGTGTCCCATTGAAAGATCTTTGGAAGGGAAGAATCGATAAGGTATAATATTATTTTTTACACACTGAATTCTTGTGACATAAACAGTTGTGTTGCCTCTGAAAGAGCAGAACTCAGAACAATTTATTCAAATATCACACATTAAAATATGTACATTTGGGAGTGGCCCTCTTAGGCAGAAATTCTGATGCTATCAAGGGCCACACCCTGGTTATTAAATAAATTAACAAAATTTCAAAAAGTCAAATCATGATAATTTAAAAACTTTTAAGAAATGACATTGCAGATGTATAAAGATGCAGCAACATTTGTTTGCTGGGTGATAGGGACATTTTTGCATTTGATGTTCACTTGACCATCTCAAAGTTTTAATCTTGTAAGGAGAAAACTTTGAAAAAAAAGATTGACTGAATTGTAGGGCTAACCTATTTATTTTCTATTCAATATTTATGTGGCAAAGTTTTTGTACAACAACAAGCATTTATGTAAGACTTTTTATTCATCATAGGCACAACGACTTTATACCGACCGATTTAAGGGCATAATGACACCCCCTGTACTGACTGACATCACTGGAGATGGGACAGAGGACATCATATTCGCGGCTTATAACTCCACCATAATAGCGGTTGACGGAGAGTCCTATAGACAAATATGGAATTACTCTTTTCCATCCTCAGAAACTTACGCGTAAGTGTAATTTAATTAATATGAAGGTGATGATAATTCAGGAGCTAATCTGTACTTGACTTATTTTAATAGTTGGGATGACACTGTACCTAAATTAGTAGAATAAATAAATGATTTATTTTTCAAATCCATACTTTTTATGATATTTTTTTTGTATCGGTAAAGGCCATATATGCCATTTTGGCCGCCAGTATGTTATGTACTTAAATGGAGGTAATTTTGTATACATATTTCAAACTGTATGTTTATCTAACAGGTCAATAAAATCTTGGATCTTGAAAGGACTGGTACAATATATCTAATAATTCACTTTTTATCCATGTGATCATCAGTGAAGGTGTGTTCTCCTGTATAATCTTGCTTTCTCTTACTGCCAAATGCAATGAAGTGTAACCAATTCCAGTTCAAACATGGTTTTGTGGCATCACAGTTCACCTTGCTTGAATCGTTTTTATAATCTATTGACAAACAAGAAATTAAAGTAATGTAGTTCTTGACGATTAAGAAATTAAAGTAATATAATTGGCAAACAATCTTAAGAGGTTATGCTTGGCTTCAAACAAAAGAGCACCTGTATACACATGTGCGGATGACCAAGAATTCAAAGCAATTGTGACCTTGCCAGCACGCTTGCAAGGTGAACTAGACTATGCTTCCTTGTGTTTGGTTATAATAAACCTGTTCATCTTATTGGAATGGAGGAGATTATTCCTTAAAAAGATTTAATTGTATTTGTGAATTTACATTACAGGTCACCAGCTGCTGGATACTACAATAACGACAGCACTCCTGACTTCTTAGTTCGGTGGCAGTATGGACCTGGCTTTCCCATATACTACCATTCAATTGTATGTAAATTTAATTGATCTTAAAGCCTATTGTTTCCTTTTGCAGCATATACATTGTATATGAGTTGTATTTTACTGGGAATATCCTTCTATAATGTGGAGTAGTTCAATAGAATGGAGTTGTTCAATGTCCTTGGTTTTCTTGAATTATATTTCAGTTTCCTAGACATGTAGTGTTAGAAGTATATACATATTCATGTTTGAATATTAAAGTCCCTAAATACTCCCCGAGGAGCTGAGAAAGACTCATGTGTGAACAGGCCTGTCAAGTGTGTAATTGTAGAAGTCAGTTGACAGCAACTTTAGCTGGTATATATATATATATATGAGAATAACAGGCTCAAATGTAATACATTTACATCCGTGTCTTAGCAACAAATTATATCTGCCATTCTGAGAAGGTTAAGATATGACAACAGTGTTTTACTTAAAGTTGGATTGTCACTGAATACGACAGTGGCCAAAATCGGTTGCATTCATTTCAATGTCTTAAACCACAAGCGGATTGAATCCCATCAGGGCGTTTCTAAGTTCACCATATCTCTATAAAATTAATAAACTTCCCCTGGCTTTTAATTTTTCATGCGATCAAAAATTGCCGATTTGTATACATTGCATTGTACACACATGGCATATGAGATGAAAACGAGGCACAAATGAACGTCATGAGCTTACTCGCTTCATAATACATTTTAACACACAGCTCCTTCAATTTCCGTCCTATTTTCAAAATCTAAGTTTATTATGTACAAACATGTTCGGGTGTTTCGGTTGTTGCATGAATTGAAACAATTCTGACCTAAACTTTTCATGAAACGACTCTAATCTATACATTGTGGGTTCTTGAATTCATCATTTAGAAGCAATTTCTTTCATTTGAATAGCTTTTTTGGTGGTACAAAAACCATCTGACAATCCAGCTTTAAACAATTATTTATGCCTAAATTATCATTCATTTTTCCTTCACCAGATGACAGTTCTTGATGGAAAAACTGGTAAACCTCTTCTCCAGCCATATCCTAGGGACAGTGTAGGGGCACAGTCATCGCCATTGACGATTTCAATGGAACGCCAAGGGTCAAATGAAGGTCATGACCTATTTTTGTACTGGATTGCCGACTGTATGTTCCACCAGGGAGAGGGTGGGCAGTACGGTTTCAAACAAGGTTTGTGATAATCTGTATTTAATATCAGTCATCAAATATTCATAACTTATTTAAAAGCAATGACGGATTCTGAAAATAACAGTCAGCTTTCGACCAATAGATAAGATAAATTTTATTGACACTTTTTTAGGTCAAATTTGACCTATTTGTCGTACAGTAAAAAATATAAAATCAAAATATCAATAAAAAACACATTTCATGTATACATATCAATATCAATATCAATAAAAATATTGAGTCGGGCTGTGTAGTGCCAATATCAGACATCTGCATTCATCATATAGACACCTGTATGAGAATGTCTTGTGCTGCTTCTTATTGAATGCAATATAGTTGAATGTTTCATGAGCATCATCCCAGCTGGATGTCGTTCGGATGAGATGTTAAATTGTCGGTCCTTTGTACTCAGTGACTATGCTGAGGCAAGTAAAAGACCCCACCCATGGGATAAATGTGTAAAATGGGTGGACTCCTCCTGTATCTCACCTCATCAACCAACCCTCGATAGTGGCAAGAACCTGCCTTTCAGGGCTGCACTTCCCATATCTATATATCTATCGATCTACCTAAAGATCAGGCTACAGCATATATAAGAAAGTAAAAAGTATACGTTTTTATGACAAACTGAATTGTATTTACACAATTTTGTGATTTTACAAAAATTTATGTCATAATGGAGTCTATGAAGTGCTCCTGGAGGTAGATTCATCAATAGTCATGAATTCGGAGATAAGGAATCTACGTTCTAGACATCATGAAATTATCTGCTCAACGAAAGTGTTCTAGACTGACAATCTAATCCATCTATTTTCAGGGACCAATGTGCACGAGCAGAGTCGGTCCGATTTCTGCAAGTTGCGATTCAAGTCTGATGGGTACAGTCAGCTACTGGCCCTTAGCCAAGATTTGGATCTGCCTGGAAAGCCTCTATACACATCTTGTAAGTCATCAGCGTTATCGATCAAATAAAAGTAGCGCAGTTTTTCTTCTAGGAAAATTATATTATTATGCATCCTGCTGTAATCTACTACAAATAAGTGTCATTAAATGATAACAGACCAAGTCCACAGGGTTTCTTACATAGTTTTGTTGTGTTCTTATATATATATATTATATATATATATATATATATATATATATATATATATAGAGAGAGAGAGAGAGAGAGAGAAATTAGGTGAAAGAAACCACACAGAGATGTATATTTTTCAATTTATTGTTTGAATAATTTTTTCTTGAAGTAACTCTTTAATAAAATGAAAAAGAATTTGTATTATTTCTCTGTGCCCTTGATATTCAGCAAACTTACTTATGTGCATCTGAGTTCGCTGAATGAGGTAGCTTCTAACAAAGACCCTACAGTGGCCATTGCTTGCTTAAGATGTGTATGAGACACATTGAAAATATCTTATACATCATGTTTTATTATCTTCAGGGAAAAGGGAGAAAGAAGAACATGCTTCTTGGGTCAACACAACGGAAGAATCTTTGGAATTTTTGAAGAACCATCCGGAACACATGAAGAGATTTCTGCAATTGCAAGCCATGATCGAAGCACAGAAGGATGCCTGGCGGAAAAATGATATTGACAAGGTAATATACTACTAGAACTGACTGATTTAAATTTTTTACCTTTTTTTTCCCACGATTCCAAATTCAAAGACAGATATTTGCCCTCAAACCAGATTTACAATGCATATTATTAATGACCAGGAGAACCGCACCATGACATTTGTGTTTCTCAAGTTTCTGCTGGATTTCAGAGAGATCCATGCGCAAGATACTTTTTGTGGTTATTGAAGATTCCACTCATTGACCCAGCCCATGGACACCCCCTTTCGCCATTTCAGAGGTCAGCGCAATGCTGCTCTGAAGACCCCACCCACTGACCCAACCCATGGACACCTTCTTTTGCCATTTTAACTGACTTTTTATTCAAATTTGTTTTGAAATCATTACAGTATTACCCACTTGAAGTATTGACCTGTACAGTATTAACTCTCATTTTTATATTCATGTATGTATATGTAAACAAAACTGGAACCGACTTTATCAAGTAAATATTTAGAAATACTGGTAGATTATAGATTGTATATATAGTAGATGTAGACACTAGACCTGTTTTTGTCATGTTGTATATTTGTTTGTTTTGTAATGTTGTATGACACATGTATCAATTCCTGATATCAGGCTTGTCAATAAAACGATATATATATATATTGAATAAGAAAGATGGCCGATTTTCTATCATTTATGAAAGATGTAATATGCTTTAAATTTCGTTAATTCTAATTTTGCAGGAGAAAAAGGAGGAGGAAGCTTCAGTTTTCTCACAATTTGAAGATCTTCGTAGCAGGGATTATGGGATACCGGATGAACCTGGTTTATTGCCGGAACAAGACCGCCATTCAACTTACAGTGCTTCGTTAAAGCCGGATGAAAGACAGTTGAACAGTGCCACAGATTACAGAAGGCCTTCGACAGATAGATACAGATCGGGGGGACAATCTAATTATTTGTCAAGTGACAGATACAGACCAAGTACTGGATACGGTTACAAGAATGCTTACGGCTACAAAGGCAGTAACACCTATGATAATTATGACGAACCAAATGATAGATATAGTAGCTATTATTCAAACAAGGGTTCTTATAACCCATTATCAAAACTAATGACTGCATTAGAAGACAAAACTGCTGTAGATAACAGATACATGGATCCTAGGTACAAGGAAAGTCGGTATAAAGCTACAGTAGGTGATCCGTATGAACGAATACAAGAGACTCTATCTCAAGGTCGTCGTGGTAACTACGAAAGTAATTATCGCCGTTTGCCTAATATCTCACCCCCAAGGGTAGGTTACCGCCCTTACGGCAGATTGCCAGTGTCGAACTTGAAGGAGAGAGACGTAGGGACCCTCGACAAATCATCGAAATTTGTCAAGAAGAAAAAGAAGTCTCGAAAAAGGAATGGGGTGAAAGGAAAACGAACGAGGTTCAGAACTAAACGTCACCTTGGACCACATGATGAAGGTGGTCTGCAACGGCTAATTTCAACAGGTAGTTTTTGTTAAATTTACAATATTAAAGTTTCAGAATAAAACAAAATAAAAAAATAAATGTTATGAAACGAGATTTTTTTTTCTGGGGCCATTGGTGGTAAGATTATAGATTTTTTTTTCTAGGGCCATTTGGTAGTAAGAATGTAGATGGCCATACAGTATCGGAGTATCCTATTGTAAAAATTACAAATTTATCAGTTTTCAGAAGTTTAGTAAGATTTAGATTTGTTTGACAAAATTTTACATTGAGTATTGTTTTTTCATCCTCGCACAGGAACACTCGCTCCTACCCTACTGCCACCTGGCCACAAGGATCACAAACACAGCATAGAGGTCGTGTTCGCCACCTACTGGTTCTATCCTGCAAAAACGGAGGTATTTCTGCCTGAGGATGAGGAGTGCATTGCTGCTAAGTTGGCCAAAGAAACTCAACGATTTGACCCCGATAGTAAGTAACAATTATTTTGGCCGCTGGACAGTCCAGTGATTGAGACAATAGCCAGCTCCATGCAAGTTCTGAGTGTGATGCCCAGCCCTTTCTTGTGGAACAGTAGCATTGCGTTAGTTTGATGCAGATTGATAATGTCTGCATTGTGTTTCCATCAAGTATAATCAGTAATTTGTTAATGTCATAATCCTGTGTATTGTATTGAAATATTGGAATCAAATAAATACTACTACTAACTACTATTATGTACAATTTACATTTAACAGAGACATTAAAAATTTCTCATGAAGTCAATTGATTAATATGTGTTATTTGAGATATAAAACAACAACCATATATTATTAAGATCATTGACATTTTAATTGGAGTCAAACAACAGAATCTCACAAATTCATGCCACCTCTCACCTTCTCATTATTGTTTGTTTGTTTGTCGCAGATAAATATTACGGCATGGACCATGATGGATATCAGCACGTAATCCAAGATGAGTGTCTAGAACTCTCCGGACATCAAACGCCAGATGACAAGACTTACGAATCACAGACGACATCCACTGCATATAACTTGCATATGGGTCAGATGACTGTCTACAGGTTTGTGTCCATGGTTCTGCAAAAATAAAAAAATAAATAACTGAAATATTTATTGCTCCTATTGAAATTATCAGTTCATCACTAGAATAGATACTGTGATTAAATTCGATAAGTTATATTCAAGATATATTAGGTTTTGTAGATTGACCTTCGATGATGTCATGTATTGTTTGGAGTTGCAGAGGCTTGCACCAAATCGTATGTGACTGTCATGCCCTGTGTTGATTAATAAACATTAGATTTTGTTCAGTCCACTGGTTTTAAACAAATGTTACCTTTAGCAGCATAGTATAAACAAATTAATATTTTATTCTGTATTTTTCAATGGTTAGTTACATTTATGATCAGTTGTGGGACTTCAGTTGTTAATGGAACAATGAAATGCAAGCTGTAAAGCTTTCGTCAGTATTAATTTTGTTATTATCTTCTTTAAGGTTGCCCAAATATGCAAGGCTATGTTTTAGTGTGCTGATTTAAATTTCTAACAAATTTTACATTATGTTTGCAGACTGAGAATAACCTGCAAATGTGGTGACGAAAAGACATTACTAGCGCAAAGAAAACGTTGCCTTCGCATGCTTCCGTTTGACCAGCAGCAATGGTCAAGTTATATGGGACCCCACGGAACCAGTCATCACCGATCGAATAACCACGATTCCACCAGTGCTCATTCGTGACTGCAGTGATAATAGAGGACTGTTAATGGACAAATGTTGCTTCGTTGTTTCCAAATACACTCAAAGATAATATTTTCTGAAATGGTTTATGTTGTTTGTTGAAATCGTGTTGATGTACAGAAAGAAATAAAAGACTCGGTAGAATGTAGCATTGTCATCATTAAAGTGCCAATGTAAAGATAATGTACCATAACGTTATGCTAATTAACCATAAGGTTATGCTAGCAAATCAGGATAACTAGAGAGTTTATGTTTAGATAAGGTACTGCAAGTTGTAGTTAGGGGCTGGTCTGGGTTAATTAGAGATTCAGTGTATTCAAGCCTTCTAGGTAATTGGTTGGGAAAATGTTATGTATGCCCCAGCAATGCAGTAAATGTTTAGACTTGAAAATCTAAAAGCTTGAAACTGCTAAATATTGTTGAATATAAGGTGTTTTTGTTCAAACTCGCAAGACATCTGACGTGTTCTTCGATGACATTAATGAGCTACATTGTCAAAAATATTTCCGTATCAAACCTGAAAAACAATAATATTTTCACGGCTAAATAATGTTATAAAATGTTAATTTTAATATCCGTTCTTCAAATCTGAGGTATCGTTGATATGATGTGTTGTACTTAATTTGCTATTTGTTGCTTTTAAGTTGTTTAATAACCTGTTGTGATTGTTCAATGCCGTGGACTAAACTGTTGATATTCTTATATTTGGACAATTTAAGGTGTTACTGACTGTTAATTATTAATGATGTACTGTTGAAAACTAAATATTCTTGCCTCTGAATTTGTGATGCATCATGCTTCAAAGTTGCCATTCATTATCTGTAGGATTGAATGGATTTACAAATACGTCTACAATAGACTTGTTTATGCACTGTTAATAGACATCAATCTATACCTATATCACCATCGCAAATCTTTAATTGTTCGTAAATTTGCTAAAAACAGTCTATACATGTATGTTTTAATTATCTCATGTTGTGGTGTGTTATTCTGTAACTTATAAATAGTGAGACCCTGGATTAAAGGACCTATTTTGGACTATCAAAATTGTTTGTTATAACCACATTTTGTTATAACCGGGTCAGTATTACTTCCAGTACAATGACCTAATCACAGAGAAAATATACCCAGAGGCGCCACTGTAATTGAACCAATGTAAGCCTGTTCAGGGTTGGTATGACAAGCTCACAGTGACGGTTTCATATTAGTAACAATAACGGCAATCACAATGACGTCACTTCCGATTGTTATGATTATGACATAATATAGCGAAGCATCTTATAGATTTTATCGCCCAAAACCAACCCTGAAATGGCTTATAAAAATGTGTTAGTGTCCCCTCTTACTATTTCTCATCTTTGACCTAATTATATCCATATGATAACGTGACATTCATAAGAAGTTAGCTCGTTATGAATAGGTTGGACTGTGACGAAAGAAATTAAAAACTTGTTACTTCAGATACATGAGATACTAAATCTAGGTATTGTGTTAAATATGAAATTTGTCAATAATGTTTTTTTTTTGTGCATTGTTAATACTAGTATTAAATTGTTAGTAAAAGAACTATATGCATAGATAAATATATATAAACATATATACGCATCACAGGTATTTTAAAAATACTTTAAAATTTTCAATGTTAGCTCCTTATAGCATGTATACATCTAGGCAGAGAATGTTTGTATTTCACGGTGTTGCATTCAATTTTCTGAAAAGAAACTTCTTGAAATGATTTAATTAATTATGGAACCCAATGACACAATCTTCATTTTTGTATATGTGTATGATTACACTTGACACTTTTGTTTCATTCATTTATTTACTATTTTACTTTTTGTTTACAATGTATTGTCACTATGTTCAGATAGTTATATACGTAAATTATGTTCAGATACATAATTTCATTTCGTTATATACTGTCCAAAGTATGTAAATGAAAGAAATCAGTTTGATATTTATTTAGGGCTGTTCCATTTAAAAGTGTAGGGTGGGAGGCGTGAGAACGGACAGGAGGTTTTTTTGAAAATTTTCCCGTCCACCCCCTCCCCACACTTTAAATGGAACAGCCCTTAACATTTATGATATCGAGAAAACTATAATGTATACATGTAATGAACTACAAGTAGACGTAGTATATTATAAGCCTTTTGTCAAAATATTTGTATGAGATGGTATAATAAAGTCTTATTCTTGTTAAGCAAATTTATATTCTTTATTTCGTTAATTGCTAATGTGCTATTTTTCTATATATATATATATATATATATATAGCCTAACACATATAAATGATATATATTTATCTGAATTTATAGGTCATTTTAAATTAATTTATAATAATCTGTGTAATACTTTTTCTTTGTTTATCCACACAATGTTATCATATTTGAAATAACTTTGAAATGTTCTAAAGGCATCATGTGACATTCTTTTCTTGTGTAAAAAAATGTACAAATATGACTCGATGAAGATGATATAAATATTGTATGATACTGAAACAAAGTCATGTTGTTGACCTTTTTCATTTGTAATCAGCGGTACACTATGGTAAAAATTGCCAGTGTGACATTTCCCTTCCTGAATCAGGGCCAAATTAGACTCTGTCTGCTTAAAAAGTGACAAGCAACAGTTTTGTCATTTATTGATAAGCGCCTAATCTTAGTAAGGCCTATTATTTATTTAGTTTTTAAAAAAGTGACATGATCAATATTCGAGACATTATAATTAATATTGTATAGGTCTATTTGAGACCCATATTATTGAACTTATTGAATATTGATCACTGAAGTGAAGTTGTATTTTAAAATTATAGGTGTTTTTAGTATGTTTGGTGATCTTAATCTAGGTGGGCTTAAATTTAATGGTGAGGCTCTACTGAGATATGCATTTCTATTATTTATAGGCCTATATCCACAGATCAGTCAATATGCTTTAAATTTAATAAAGCCTCAAAAGCTAGAAGTTAAATATTGACTATTGACCATTCTATTGCAGTATTGGGACTTTTAAGTTATAGTTATATATATAAATATATACTATTATAATTTATCCATTACGACGAAATTACGTGTTATGTAGCTAGTAGTAGACCTTACCTCAAATATAATTTAGGCCTTGCACAAGCTGGTATGACTTTTTTAAAATAAAATCATAATACGCTATTTGAGGCATTTCAGTGAAATAATAATGTGGAAAAAATGAAAAGAGTTTGTCAGAAGTGGGATTCGAACCCACGCCCGGAAGACCGGACTGCGACCTGAACGCAGCGCCTTAGACCGCTCGGCCATCCTGACTGTGCCATCTGTGACACGAAAATACTGACGAATAGGCGGCTTTTGGTGTCTGCCACACATGGCAGATCCCCTGGCAAGAGCTAAAAATAGATCTGAACACCACAGTGCCATCTACATTGCTCCAGGCCTTGTCTGCGTCCAGTGCAGAGGGCTAATCATGTACCATAGATTTAACAATTAGTATTAATTTAATGTACTTTAGTTCAATTTCAAATTCACCACTTGTTTATAAAATATCAGATCAGTGCAGTTCCTGTCATTCTAGCCTTTTTATAATTTTATTTCGATAATAAGTCTCAATGAAAGGACCTACCTTATTCTATGTGTACACTTAAATTAGAAGTTTGCCTTGTTTATAAATGGGTAATTATAATATTGATTGTAACATCCAATAAGTGTAACAAAATACAGAAAAATAAAGCTGGTAATATTTTCAGTTTTTTTTGTTCACTCTAACTTAGTAGACGTTTTTATCTGTTATTTTTGACAAATGTATCATGTATGATATTACTGTGTCAATAAGCATATATATCTAACTTTACTTCATGGAAGCATAAAAGTTTATTGTCTTTTTTATTAATCCTTGGTTAAATAAATAATACATTTTGACTCATAAAATGCCCTGATTTATTTCGCTTAAAAGGATGTTTGAGTTGTAAATATATATTTGAGTTGTAAATTATGGAAAACAAGTATGTAAAATACGGAGTTGAGATTTTACACTCCTTTGTATTGCCAATCAATGTAGCAGATGAGAAATGATAATTATTGATAAAACTACCAAGTCCAACCAGCTTTATATAATTCAGCTACCAACTTGATGTAAATACTTGAAATTTGTAGACAGGAATTTACATCAAATATCTGTGGAGCTCTGCTATATCTAAGATAAATATATCCAGAAACTTACTTTTGTCTGTTGTAACAATAATATAAATATTTTCTTGTAAATCTCCACTAGGATGTTTCAAAATCAGCCATAAACGAGTTGTAATTTTTTTTTTTTTCAAAAAGTGAGGACACGAAAAATGGCAAACCATATGTGACAAGTGTTTTCCATATTAGCTGCATATTTTATTTCTACTGAAGACAAAAAGATTTGAGAGCTCTACTCGAATTCTGTAAATCACAATGGGAATTTCAGTACACGAATTTGCACCCAAAGGTCTTAATTTATGTAAGTATAGTTAATTTTCCTAACAAGTCACTTCAACCCTCTGCCATACTCGATAAAATGCTACCTACAGGGATTTTGTCTTGGACTTCAAAGATGGGTGACCTTGACTTATTAATTTGTGGTCACAGGGGTCAAAATCATTTCAACTTAATTATTACAGAAATAATAATTCAAGATATGGCTGCATACTTAAAATTATGATGTCATAAAAGCTCACGAGATTTCACACAATCCCGCGAGATTATGTTGATTAGGTCTGCAGGGACATAGAGCTACATAGACAACACAATATGGCTGTGGTCCAATATATCAATGTATATCATTGTGCAGCCTAGGCTGTATGTGTGAGTCAGTTGATCAAGCCAACACATTTAAGCATGTGTGCTTTGTTTATTATTTACATTTATTGATCAACTGTGGAAGATTAATTAGCTATGGGCCCACCCACTCATGTTAAGGACCAATTAGCAAGGTCATTGAGGTCATCATAAGGTTAATGTTCCTGAGGAACTTACCAATCACAGTAACCATCAGCAGTATAGGCAGTTGATATATAGCTGATGATCTGTTTGTGCTAACTAAATGAACCAAATGCAACAAATGGAAAATCAGAAAAAAACTATATTAATGGTTCTGAAGTGACTGCTTGTTATTAGTTCCACAATTTTGTCAATTTCAAATATGAAATGTGTAATCCAAGCTTGAAAACACGTCTACCAAAAGTTTACTAGATTTCTGGGGTTATTACTGATTACCCCATGGCAACCATATAAGTTTCAGAACCTTTTGGTACAGTATATGAACCAGATCTGATCACCAACACAGAAGTTCCAGCATTTGAAACCATTACAAGGCAATTGTCTCAAGGCAACCATAAAAGTTTAGAACCCCAGTCCCTATATAACATCCCCATGCTATGTTCTTTAAACATAGAGTAAAACAAAACAAACCAAAAACATGTCAATGAGCCAATTGCAAAAGAAACAGCCTGTGATATTTAACTTGCACAATGTTACCTACTCTTCTATCTATTTCTCATCTGTTCATTTGTAAATATTTCACCTTGTCTTTTGTCATCATTTGCTGTCGGCAAAAGACAGACATGACAGACAGACATCAACGTTTATTTGTATCCATATACATACATACAGTATGAACACTTTACAATAAGAGGAAAAAAGCAAAAAAGCTTTTAAAGCTTGTGTTACATCGTTATTTTGTATCACCTCTGACTCCAAATAGAATTTTATCGTATCGTACCCATGCTCTTATCAAAATACAAAACATCATTACCCCTTTCCCCACACATGCTGGGATTCCAACCACTGGGTTCGAGCCGGGTTCGAGCTGGGTTCAATTCCCGGTTGAGCCGAAGTTGGATGGCTGTTTCATCCTTCATCTCATTGCCACGGTCCCTGCCTGGCCTAATTAGCCCATCAGGTGCAGAAATACAGGTCATAAAGCCCTTATCAAATAAAGACCTTAACCAGAAGGTGCTAATGCCACCACCACCAACAACAACAACAACGCCGACTGAGTGATAACAATAACTCATCTGTTTGTCTAAGTACTACTAGGTCTTATAAATTAGAAGTTCTGAGATACGAAGGGACCTAGAAAACAATGGCCCACTTGGGAGCCATTTTGAATGCCTTGGCATCTATAATGGTAATATCTCAATGGATGTTTGAATCCTTTGCTTCAAAAATTGACAATTAAGTTAAAATTTTAAAGTTTCTAGGTGGTATAAGTGCGGGGATATGAAAATGGTGGCCATCTTGAATGTCTCATATGGGTACGGCAGCATCAAATTAGCTAAATCAGCTAATATCTATGTACTGATGTTAATTCTTCAATAAATGCATATCTGGCAGTCCTGGTGGCCACATACGTATGATACAGCTACATATACATGTATTAATATTTCAATTTTATAGATCATGTTTCATAGTTACTTGTGTGTGAATTTAGTCCTTCTTTGTTTGGTATACATTCCATTGTCTAGCCAGTGCACCTGCATCATTTGCATAATTAATGAGGGTGCAACTGGCCCCAACAATCCGTTGTTTGAATTGACTGTATATAGCAAGGTCAGACTGGACCTCAGTCTAGTTGGGAATTTCCACCACTATAGACGTCTCTCTCAACCTATACCCCTGCACTTGACTTTATTCTGTTCTCCTTACATTACAATATAACCCTCTTGGCAGGACAATAGAGGAGCTTGGGATTAATTGATGCCCGACAATTAAGATGGGGTAAACTTTTGTGTATTGAGCAGAGACTTAGTTTTTTGAACAATTACAGTGGCTCATTTCTCCTTAATTGTTATTCAGGTATCTTTTTGTATCTAATTTGGTCATTTTGATCCCAACAAACGGTTGAAGTCACCTACAAGAGCCATGGATCTGAGCTAAATGTGGTCCATGGCATCAAGTGTACACCCTGGAAAAAAAATTAGTCACAATTTGACCGACGAAGTTGCAAAGCATATTTCCTGCAACCCCAAAGGCTGCATCTTTAATAATTGATAACCACAGCAGACACCATGTCGTCCGAAAATGGAAATATACTTTATGTAAGAGAACGAAATATTATTCTGTCTGCAGTAGAATCTCATTGCATGGTCACCATTGGTCCAAAAAACTGAACGGTATAAAATTGGGACTAATAATGATCTTAACACTGCTGAAGGAAATATATAAAATGATGTTTTCAACAATTTAACTGCAAACTGTTCTTAGTATTCAGGTGGCCTAATATTGGGCGGTCTTAATTTAGAGTTTCTAGTTTGTTTTTATGTAGATATTAATATCTATATCTATATTGTATGAGAGCTTATGAGGTCAGCCGAAGTTGACCTTATCAAGTGCATTGGCAAAATAGACCATATGAGCATATACGTAAGTTGACAAGAATTTTAGAAATTTAAATCATTTTTACATTACCAAAACCATGGCAAATTTGACTGATTTTTAATTTGTAAGTTGTCGTTCAAGTTTTGGAAAATACCCCTTAATTAGTAATCCCACATATTATACTATAAATAATTATCATACAACTGTAGCAGATCTATCACACTAAGATCGTGTAGCCTAATGCCATTAGTGTACAGAGTGGTGTGATCCTGTGGAATCAACACTCAATCACCAGCCCCCCATGCCCCCCCCCCTTCCAAGTTGGAAGAAGAGGGGGGGGGGGGCAATCAATGGACTCAGTGAAGTGAGCTGTTGATTCAGTGAGCTGTTGATTCAGTGTCGATCAACCTACCAACCATGCTAGTGTAAAGTCAAGTTGATTCACTAATATATTTATTCTGCTGACATTATACAATGACATTCGCAAATTCTCAGGATTTTTAAGAAATAATGAGCCCCTCCTCAGGGGCGGAGATTCAGCCCATGGAGGGGGCAAAAAATGATGTTGTCAAATTGGACCAAACTTCAGAAAACCACACAGAGAATGAACTACTGTTGGTTTCTAAGGTGAGGGGTCCTAATATTTATTGACGTTTCTTATCCTGCTTTTCGTGTTATTAACGAAATTAATAAGGCTCTATATTAATATCGATATCATAGAAGGATTCGAATTTAATGTCCACATGTACATATTTTCGTCACACGTTTCATACAGCATTTGTAACTGAATTTTAGAAAAAACAAGGTGTATATGGCAATATTTTCTTTTAAACATATTTAAATGGATAATAAGATAAGCAAAAGCCTATCTGTGGAAATTTAATTGGCGTAGAAGGCTGTTTTCATTAGAGATTGAAGTTTGAGTTATTGCCAACATAATCTGTCGCTTTGGTGATGATGTCTCAATGTTACTGGGTCTGCAGCTTAGTCTGTCTATAAGACCAGCTGCCAGAGGCAGACCTAATAATGAGATGATAAGGTTGCTTGGAGTCCACAGTGTCCACAGTGTCCACACAATGTTATCACACATTTACCCCATGGATGGGGTCTTTTACTTGCCTCAGCATAGACACCGAATGCAATTCCAATTTAACATCTCATGCAACCGACATCCAGCTAGGATGTAGCTCATGAAGAGCGCACAGGCCAGAGAGCAAACCAGGGACCTTCAGCAGAGTTTGCTAAACATAAAGTTATTCATCTTCAATCCTATAAGATCAGTTTTCTTTTGCTTTTGATATACAATTTATGCATTAAATTGGCCTGTAGAAGAACCCAAGAATCAAGGCAACCCAGAATTAAGACCACCGGAGTCGTGAGACCGAGGTATTATTTCAGGGTTCCTATTTTGCTGTCATCGATGAAACAGGATGGAAACATCAAATTCTTGTTTCACCCTCCACTTATTTTGTGGCTCATTCAAGTCATAGATAGATAGATAGATAGATAGATAGATAGATAGATAGATAGATAGATAGACATAGATAGATGGATAGATAGACAGGTAGACAGGTAGATAGATAGATATACAGATAGACAGACAGACATACAGACAGATAGATAGATAGATGGATCGATAGGCAGTAAACATAGATTATACGTTTAAAGCAATAAAACTTTAGGTCCAAAGAAATAGCATAGTCATGTTTTGTAGTAATATCATTCAGCACATTGTATTGGCAGAGCAATTAATCATTTATGGGACGTTGAAATTAACATTGACTAAATATTGATATTATTGATAACATCCATAGGACCACCTCAGCCATTGCTAATTAATCTGATCAGTTGAACTTTACACGATACCGTCATGTTCTCGAATACACGCCGGGTCTTATGATATAGTGCAACAATAAATTGTAAGTCTGGTTTAAGGCCTCTCTATCTTTTAATCAAGAAAATACGGCATGCACTGGGGGGGGGGGGGGAAACCTTTCTGTTATATGACATAGATTCAGATTATCTTATTTAGCATAATTGCATATTTACAGTCAGTATCTTTTTCCATTTTACAGCAGATTTAGATTCAGAAATGATTTATTTAGCTCCATATTGACATGCATTTATAAATAACAAAAGAAATAGTAGCACCGCTACTGAAGGGCTACCTAAACTCAGAGGCAGCGGTTATGAGGCGATGGTACAGGGCTGATGTCTGCCACAATTACTCTGAATTGGATCTGAATTGGATCTTTAATAGCCATACATTTTAATGCAATTTAACTTGTTGGTATTAATTTTGAATTGAATAGATACTTTAGGCCTATACATTACGTAACTGCTATCACTGATATTTCTATCATGCAGGAAAGTTGGCTTATTATAGTTCAAAACATGCTTTCATTGAACCCAGTGTTTCATAACCTGAACAAAGCTCTACAACCACTCGGCCACTTAATTGGTCAGTAGCTAGAACGTTGTAAAATAGTAATTTAATGGAATAGGATAGGATAGGATAGGATATAGGATAGGATAGGATAAGAGCACTAAAATGCAAAAAACACGACCTTGATTTCTGACAAAACCTCAGGAAAGCCCAACATACAGTCCCTTTCTTTGATTTCTGGTGTTGTTTAACGCTATTTCTAACTCAAACACATCTCAATCAAGTCATTACACTGATTAAACCATGTACCGAGCTTTAGAATGTCTTTTTACACAGCAAGCTGCCATTCTTTAAGGAGAAGCACTTGCAGCCAAGATTTGTTTTTCTGGTATTGTTTTTTTTTTTTTTTTTTTTGTTCATTCATTCTTCCTTTCCTTCTTTTTTTCCATTCTTTCTCTATTTCTTCCTTTCTTCCTTCCTTCGAGTCTTGCTCTATTTCATTAATTCATTTACACATTCATTCATGCATCCATTTTTTTTTTTCTATATTTCTTTCTTTCACTCTTTCAGTCTTATTCTCCTTCATTCATTCATTCATTCTGTCTTTCTTTTATCTTGCATCCATTCATCCATCCATTCTTTCTATCTTTATTTATATATTTCTTTCTTTCAGTCTTATTCTCATTCATTCTGTCTTTCTTTTATCTTTTGATTTCGTTGTTGTTGCCAGGGGTTTTTTTGTTGTTTTTTTCGTTTTTTTTCTTCCAGGCCCTTGAGCTGGGCAATCACTTGAGTGACTGGCTATTGCGGATCATTTGAATTAGCGACAGGTTCTATCGATTGGATCCTACTGGCCCAGGTCTGTAAAGTCATGAAACCGACTTTTAGAGTTGCTCTTTCAACTTCCCAAGAAGACCACAGTGTTGTAAAGTTTGTCCCGACAAGAATGTGAAAAACAAATTTAATTTTGAACTTTATAACACTGATAACGCGGATCTTTTATTTTAAAAAAGTTTGTGGGGGAAAGCCAAAGTGTTCAATATACACTAAGATATCTTTTCTATTGTTCTTAGAGGGATATAGAATATTCGAACAGTTTTTGGCAAAATCTTAAACTCCCTTTTCTTTCTTTTTTACCTGTGAAGTTATACATTTGTTACTACACTATTAAGACACCATTTTGGTACAGATTTACTGGTACAGATTTACTGGTACAAATATACTGGGGAACAGATTTACTGGTACAGATTTGCTGGAACAGATTTGCTGGTACATATTTACTGGTACAAATTTACTGGCCTTAATGACAACAGCCTTAATGATGTGGTTATAATTATATTATGAGGTGGCCTTAATAGAGTGAAGTTTTAAAATGAGGCATATATAATATATAGCTGCCAGTGTGGTCCTAATTATGAGGTTTCACTGTATCTGATTGGGGAATAGGATGTGATAGTGTTATGTAATGTCAAATCGATACTATCGATTCTGTTGGAATTCGATGTTTGACTAATGTTTGATGCCCTGATCCTTTAAGTTGTAAACACTGCGCTTATATAATTCAGTGCAAGTAATGTGAACAGGAATGGTATATGGGACTGAGTCATGATTTAATTAAATTGAGTGGGTGTCAGACATGTTTTGTTTGGGTAAGTAAACACTGGCAAAGATGTTGTTAAATTTGTTTGAATCAATAATTATTCATTCCCTCTTGATAAGATGGCTTTAAAAGCAGAAGCTATTTCAAAATGGAGACCATGCACTTCACAAGGCACCCATACAACAAGAATAATTGAATGTATTATTTTAACATTTTCTATTGTAAGTAAGTAAGTAAGTAAGTAAGTAAATAAGTAAGTAAGTAAGTAAATAAGTAAATAAGTAAGTAAGTAAGTAAATAAGTAAGTAGATAAGTAAGTAAAATAAGTAAATATAAGTAAATAAGTGAGTAAATAAGTTAGTAAGTAAATAAGTAAGTAAGTAAGTAAGTAAGTAAGTAAGTTAGTAAGTAAGTAATAAGTAAGTAGGCTGCACAGGGGATCACATACGATGTAGTAGCGTTGTGCCTAAATTAACTACTTCAATTTCTGTGATCATGAAATTAAAACGGAAGATATGAACGAAACATTAATTGTAATAGAGAGATGAGGTCTGACTTGATGCAAACATTTCTGGGATAAGATAAGATAAGACAACCACAAAATGCTACTAACAATAATATTTTTATAGGCCTACTTTATCAGTAATCAATGGATCTTTATTTTATTTTCCCAAGGGAAACAATATCCTTGTTTTTGTTTTCTCCAATGAGCTCTTGCATGTGGTTCACACCTGTGGAGCTATCATATCATGTCCAGAATCCCCAGCCTAAAAATAGCCCCAGCATTGTTAAAGCTTTGTTTAACATGAGAAAAGGTGTTCTCGCTGTTGACGTGTTTAGGCGAGATCTTAAGAAGTGCACAACAATGGAACAATACAACAATCAATAACCAATGACCAACAAGCACTGGAAATCAATATGTAGATCATTTTTGCTTTTGATGCAGCTGGGTGTAGCAAGTGCTAATTTGTTTCTGCTATAAAAGAACTAAAGGAACAAGATGGTTTATAAAATAACTAGAAAGTACAAGAAGCTATTTTTCCAAGATAAAATGCCAAATTTCCTGAGAAACATTATCAGTATGGGGTAGTGTTGATGCAGCTATAATAATATACCGTTGCATAGTATATGTTTGCATTTCTTATATCTTGATTACTGATGCCTTTATTATGGGCTATATATATTGAGCATAACACGTGATTTTTTTTGTTTAAACATAATAGGCTATTTTTGACTTTTAAGACTCTTTTCTAACATTTTAGTTTGATTGATTGCCTTAAAGTGACTCATCACACTAGTTAAGTAAATTTATGTGATGTCACGAGACAATGATTGAGTTCGATTTGGCTGCACTTCAATGCATTTGGCAGTAATGGGATAAATAAACATTTCTTTGGAAATAAACCTAGGTTAATGTTTCTGGTCCTTCTGTAAATGCTAATGTCAGCAGATACGTGGAAACTCTAGACGTGGGGCCCAAAATTATAAGGTCCCCGATCTCCCCATGCCCTTGGAACTTGCAATAAAACAATTCAGACAAAAAAGAAACTGACGTCATTGACATTTGTCACGTGAATGACTGACAAATCCTTCCATTCCAACAGTTGCAGTATATAATTTGGCCATGTAAAGTAGTGTCGTCTGGTCCGCTGCGTCAATTAAGTGATGGAAATTTAATCTTTACCCAGCTAGCCCAATCTGGAAACTACTGGTCCAAAAATACACACTCAGTATCTGGTGATCCAAGCATCTATCTATAGTACAAACGGGTAAAATGATATACCCCTATTGTCTGCCTTGTGTTACGGATTAACAGCACAAAGTAAAAATTTAACAGTAACACTTTAAACAATAGAGTCTTTTCACTGAACAGCCCTGAATTCAGCAGGACATAAGTCTTTCCTCTCCTCTTATTACTCATTTTGCTTTCAGACACAGCAGGTAATAACTAACTGATTCCATAAATATAATTTCTCTGGGAAATAACAGAAATCACCTGAATGATAAAGTGTCTAATATACATTAAAATGCACTAAAATACTACTGCTAGGATGCACTTCGCTTCAGCCAGTCACAGCCAAGGGCGGGAACTTTTTCAGCCAATAGAATTGCAGTATTCTGTTTTAGCCACCTGGTGGAAATGCAGAGAACCTTCCATGAAAATCCACTATTCTCAAAGACTTGTCATTTCAATAGAGGTCAAACTACAACAACAATCTATGGCGTGCATTGTGTCTTCAAAAAGGCCCAATTGTACTAATTTTCTGAACAAAAGCGATTACGTCATGCTACATTGACATTGAACTATCAACAATTCATGACATTAGAATCATTTTAGAAGTAGACCGAAATTTTGCTGTCATTTGCAAGCGGGAAGCAGTTTGTCGGACTAATTTAGAAGCACAGACTATGGTTACATAAGTGTACATAAGAAAACCTATCTTGTCTAACTTAGATAATTCGACTGTTTGCCAGTAAAATTGCATCACAGCAGATTATTCAGAGCTTATCCAGAGCTTCGAACTATTAAGTGAAACTTTGGTTCCAAAGGTTATCGGCATAATATTCGGACAAGACGTAGATCAAAATGGTGAACATCATCAAATAAAAACATGCAACTTATAGTGATCCAGCAACAAAAAAAAAATATATATAAATATAAATAAACAAGTATTTGCTCTAAAAGGGATGGGTGGGAGTATTGGTTAGCCCTTGGATGAACTAGTTCATCCAAGGTTAGCCGTATGTGTGGCATTCAGCAAAGATCAACAATAATGATCAACTATGAAGTAAATAATTTAAGTTCCTATTTTATAACACGAAGTGTATATAGTATTTATTGCAGGCTATATAGTATTTATTGCAGGCTATATAGTATTTATTGCAGGCTATATAGTATTTATTGCAGGCTATATAGTATTTATTGCAGGCTATATAGTATTTATTGCAGGCTATATAGTATTTATTGCAGGCTATATAGTATTTATTGCAGGCTATATAGTATTTATTGCAGGCTATATAGTATTTATTGCAGGCTATATAGTATTTATTGCAGGCTATATAGTATTTATTGCAGGCTATATAGTATTTATTGCAGGCTATATAGTATTTATTGCAGGCTATATAGTATTTATTGCAGGCTATATAGTATTTATTGCAGGCTTCCACCCTACTAAGCGATTTAACCAAATTATTGAATTATAATATTCCTGGTCTTCTGTGAAACATGGACAACAAAATAAGAATACCTGCAGTAAAACCTCACAATTAAGACCACCCAATGGCAAGGATGTCCTATTAGAGATGTCATTCATGTAAAATATCATGGTCAGAAGAATATTAGTAAGTTTCACAGTGAGGTGGTTTTGATAGAGAGGATCTTAACAGTGTGTTGGTCTTAATAGTGAGGTGGTTTTAATTGTGATGTGGTCTCAATAGAGAGATATGGTCTTCATTGGGATGTGATCCTAATGAATAGGTCTTAATAGTGAGGTGGTCTTTATATTGAGGTGGTTTTATTAGAAAGGTTGTCTTAATGGTGAGGTGGTTTTGATAGAGAGGTGATCTTTAACAGTGTGTTTGTCTTAATAGTGAGGTGGTTTTAAATTGTTAGTTGGTCTTAATAGAGAGATGTGGTCTTCATTGGGATGAAGTATCTATTTCTTTATTAACTATTTGCCATAGAATTTCATGAGAGTTGATGGCAAGAAGGCACAAAAGTTATCATTGGAAAGATAGAGTTCGACTCATTGGTACTTTTCTGCCCATTTTGTACTGTCCTCAGCCTTTTATGATAAATATGACCGAAAAACAAAGGCAAATTAATTGTTATAAGGTGATATTTTATGGGAAGTTTGCTAAGGGATTTCTGAATTATTAATATTTCTCTCCATTTTCGGCTGGTATACATGTTTGGTATATAACTTAAAGCTGGATTGTCACTCAATATGACAGTGGCCAAAATCTATTGCATTCACTTCATGGTCTTCTTAATACTGATTACCTACTGCCTACCATCCAGAGCCTTGCTGGGTTCACTAGAGATCTCTCTGTAAAATAAATAAACTTCACCACCTAGTATTTAATTTTTCATGCCATCAAAGTCCAATTTGTCAACAAACCAAGTGATAACGTCACAATACCCAACAATGGGTGATGATGCCATTTCCATTGTATTTCTGTCTTTTTTGTTGTTGTAATTAATGCCTGATAGATTCATTAGCTTACACATATTTAGTGTTCCTTGATCAAATAATGTCATTTTCAGTCATTTGATGACATTTTAGAAAATAGTAATTTGACAGACAGTGGAGCTTTAAACCTACAATGTGATAGATCATGGATGCTGATCACTGATTAGCCAAAACAATACATCTAGTGACGTCACTCTCAGTCAGCCTGCAAGATAAAGAATGTAAACAATTCCATTTGAAATTAAAATTGACACCCAGGAAGTAGATAGAATTCAGGTCACATACCTGCATGACCCAATCACAGATATTTTAGTTCCCGGAATACTTAATTAGGAAACCTATTAAGAAACCGATTACATTAATTTGATTCAAGTCTGGACCTGATTTGGAGTTATTGCTGTTGATAATTAAAAGTAGGAAGTAGAGAAGAAATCAGATTTCTGGGAAAGGCGTCCAATACAATCATTGATCAAGTGAAAACAGTCACTGGTATGACTGGGAAACCACTCTTACTTCCTAATCCCACAATAAAATATTAGAAATAATAGGAAAAAAATTTAGAAACACAAAACTTATAAATATGAGAAGCGTATTGATTGTAATAATTAATATTCTCTATGTAACTAATTATATTTTTGTGACTTAAGTTTTCTAAAAAAATTTTTGTAAAATTAAACCAAATTAAATCTAGTGAACACTGACAATTGTGTGGGTTTTAATCAGATATCGTTTGAATCAAGCTACAGTAGAATCACGCTATTAAGACCACCTTAGTGTAAATGTTACTGGTCTTAATGGAGGTGGTCTTAATAAAGAGGTATAATACAATGAAAACATGTTGAGGTGGTCTTAAAGCGGTGTTATTCTGGATTTGCTTCGGAGTGTTTTTAATGACGAGGAGGTCTATGAATAGTGAGGTGGGTGGGTGGGTGATTAGGGCTTTACGTCCTGTATTTCTGCACCTGATGGGCTAATTCGGACTGGCAGGGACCATGGCAATGAGATGAAGGATAAAACAGCCATCCAACTTAGGCCCGACCGGGAATTGAACCCGGGACCCAGCGGTTGGAGGCCCAGAGCACTACCTCGGAGCTAGGCCCCCGCCCTATGAATAGTGAGGTGAAAAAGGCTAGAATGGCAAGAATTTGGGTGGGTGGGTTAGACGGCTTAACGTCCCATATTTTTGCACCAGATAGGGCTGATCAGGACAGGCAGGTGCCAAGGAAATGAGGCGAATCATGAAGCAACATTCCAACATGGGCTGGATTTGAACCGAGGACCCAATGGTTGGAATGGCAAGAAAACGACTGGGTCCAAAAAATTAAGGTGGTCTTAGGCATAATTGTGAAATGGTCTTCATAGTCTTGCTAGAACTTTACTAATAGATAGGTGGTCTAAAGTACAGTGAGGTTTCTGTGTTTGTTTTGGGACATATATGGTCATAATAGTGAGTTGAACAGTTGAACTTGAGTGGTGATTTTGTTGTATTACAAAGTTATAAACCAATCAAAATTGTTTATTACATATTTCACTTACAGAATTACAGTCAAACTGAAAAACAATCATCAAAATTCAACAAAATTATGTTTTGATGACGTACAAATCAAAATAGTATAGGCCTACTATCACAGCTATATCAATTTCCTTGAGCTTTGGCAGGTAAATACTAATGATTAATCTGATAATAGTTCTGAAAAAAAAAAAAAAAAAAAGGTTTGCCCATAGATTCCCACATGAGGACCTTGAATTCTGATTGAAATGCGATATCTTGTTATTCGTGTAATTGTTGGCATGTGAAGTGTAAATAATTAGAAGCGCGCTTTAAATTCTTCCATGCGAAGGTATAAAATGACATTCAATGTGGGACCATTTCATTTGATATGTGAAATGCATGGTGCATGTTGTATTTTAACATTCAGACACAGGTTTTTAAAAGGATATGATAGAATTATTGGATAATACTGGATTAATATTAAGCCATAATGACAATTTTAGGGTCAGTGATACTTCAACAGGTATAGTAGCTATATTCATTATAAGAAATACAAATACCCCATAATGGGGTACTGGAAATGCTATTTTAGGGGTAGTTGTGTTATACAGTGACACACAAAATTACAACCATACCTCTAAAATGGTTATAATATTAAGGTGGTCTTAATTGTAGCACTGGATTTACGTTATAGTAATTTTGGGATCATAAAAGTTGTCTTCAAATTGAGGTGATGTTAATACTGGTTAATAGAAAAATTACAATGTTTAGCTATACATTGTTTATCACATCTATTATCCACATTGTTTATCACAGCAGTCTCTATTGTCTACATTGTTTTCCGCACCTGTCTTTTTTATCTACATGGTTTATCACACCAGCCTCTATTACCCTTATTGTATATAACTCCATTATAGATTAGCTGCATTGTCTATCACACCAGTCTCCATTTTTGTTTAAATATAAAGAAATTTAATCAGCTGAACGGTGCCCTGAAACCAGTAACGATCCGCAAAATATGTACTGACAAATAATAGTAAAAAACAAAAACTGAATGAAAAAATTGCTGAAAACTTATGACATACACACATACCATTTCATTTCTAAAAATTTAACATTCAATCAATTTCCTTCTTGCCAGGATATTCCTGCAAAAATCAAATCAATCGCGACAATTTTTATATTATTATTGAAAATAATATGACAAAATCACTAATTAACTTAACAAAGTTATTATAATTCATTATTATGCTGACTCATTGAAACTTTTCTGATTTAAAGTACCATAATATCACCCACTTGACTACTTTGGGTTTTCCCTAAGTCGATCAATCTAAATAATCCCAGATCATTTGTATATTATATTATTGGACAAATCATTGACTGTACAGCATGATATGTTCACGTGTTGGGATTAATGTGATTTCATAATGCATAATTCTCATATGGATTTGCCCTGATAACCATAGTGTGGGCGAGATTTTCATGCGGCAAATACTTGTTAGTGTGCATGGAATGACTAGGTGACATTGAGATTACCAGTGAGTTGGATACCATTAGTAATTTACTGGTATACATTACAGAACTGAGTCAAGGTGAGAAATAATTGTGTATTTAATACAGGGTATACTTCACTTAGACTGTTTTCCTATTGCTTTGAGCGAGCAATAACCAACGAAAATCTTAGTTAACTCCCTCCTGAGTGCAAACTGAACTTGTTTTGCGTAATAAAGGCATTAAAACAAAACAAACAATTAGTAAATATGCCTAATGGAGTATAAGTTAGTTATAGCCATCATAGTCGGGAGTTAACTAACATTTTTGTTGGTTATATCCCTCTGCTTACGGCGTTGGGATATAACCAACAAAATGCTAGTTAACTCCCAACTATGAGGGATATAAACTAATACATATTATGACAAAGGTTGGCATAGATCTGTCAAAAAGTCCTTGTTATGATATGACAGGTCATGCTGCCATAATAATTGTTTGAGAGATAATGTTTTTTTGAATGCAATGGAAAATAATGAGGAGTGTGTAAACTTTTGAGCAGCACTGTATAATGACTTATATTATAAACGTGCTCATTATAAGTGGGTGACTGTATTAGGCGAGTAAGAAGAAACAACCATTTATCCACACTGGTCTTCAAATATATATTTCATAAACTACTATTTATCCACACTGGTCTTCAAATATATATTTCATAAACTACCATTTATCCACACTGGTCTTCAAATATATATTTCATATCTACAGTGCATAAAAGAACTTTGTTCATACCTAAGATTAACAGAACCATGTAGATATATATATAGATAGATATTTGATTGCTTATAGTGGCATTAAAACACTTGTAATGCACAAATGAATACAAGCATAGTTGTCCCAGCCCTCTAGAGAGCACTGTGCCACTCCATACCCCAGAAACAAATAAACATGGATTCACAATAACACGCATGAGGAAGTACACATCACAATTCATATATATAACAATAACAATAATATCTTTATTAATATTACCATGTAAAACAACAGTTTGTGTCTTGCCCAACTTACAAATTGTTATTAAATCATAAGAAAAGTTGCCTAAAATGGCATATTTGACATGACATTAAGCAAGCAAGTACCCTAACTACTCTTGTTTAAGGTGCATGCTTAATACAGGTAAAGATCATATATTTAAACTTTTTTCTATTATTAGTTGTCACAAACATGAGACTGCTTAACAATGTCACACAAGTGACAAATCCATTTGTGGTGTTTCATATTGAATTCTCCTTCTGCGTTCTGCATGCCATGGGCACCATGAACAGCTTTAGATAATTGCCATTGTGATGCCTTTCCTAATAAGGAGGGATGTGGCTAAAATTATCTCCCTTGCAAGTAAAGGCAAACAGTAATTTTCCAGACGGGCCCTACAAGCAATCGAACAAATCACACAAATTTAGTGTAAATATGATAGGCCTCAAGCCAGCCTCATATTATGCGATTTGTTTGTCGACACAGAATCGGACGACAAAATCGCATAGTGTGAGGCTATTTTCCATATTATAAATTCAGCATCAGAATTTAACGAAAATTTTAGTTTAATCCCTCTTACTCGTGAGAAATATTATTTGCTTGAAGCTCATCCAAACAATGTCAAATTTTATTGTGGCTTTATGTAATGTATTCCATAATTTAATTCCTTGTAACATAGTTGTATTAAAACTCATCACTTTATTCATTTTCATTTCAGGAGAATGGTGTAACAGGGAATGGCGGCACTCACGACCCCAACACAAACTCTGAAATCGCTGACCAAAGTCAACCACTGCCATCGAAAGTCAATGGCAATGGAGTCATACAAACAAAATCCGTCTTCAACCGAATTCCTCGACCGAAGACATCAGTGACAACTGGAAAATCAACGTTAGTTCAATCTATACAACAGCTCGACCGACAGCCAAACGCTGGACAACACCAAAATGGTTCAAATGGAGGAAAACGTACAGTACAATCAAGACCTGCTTCAAGTCAGGTGACCCCACGTGCAAGTGAAGTCATACATAAAGGCAACTACAGCAACATGAGTGTGGGTGAACTGCCACCTATTGGTAAAAGACCAGGATCAGGGGCTACGTCGAAGTTAAGCTCTCGAGGGTCGTCAAAAGAACTTTTGAGAGGTACCATATTAAAGTATGAGAGAAAGAGCCTCATAAGTGTTGATAATTTAAGCAGTGACAATGGCAGCAGAAGATACTCCAAAAAAAGTCTGGGATCTGAGGAGTCATCGGCTTGGAGCAAAGACAGAGATTCCAGCAGCAACATTAATTCCACCACAGATGATAAACCTGGTAGTCACAGAGAATCTTTACAAAGTAATAGTATTTCACAGGGCCCTAACAAACTTTCAACATTATTTGAAACAAATGCTACAACACCTACAGATCCATCTACCTCTGTTCCTCGTGATGAAAACCTTGCTCCGTCACCAAGGAACTCCAGAATGCACGCGCGTGCATCATCTCATGAAAGGCGTTTGACACCTAGCAGACGAACAGCTTCTATGAAAAGTTTAGTGTCTGATCGAAGCCAGTTGAGTAAAAGCACTGCCGGTCTCTCAGAAAGGAGACCGTCTATTCATCGAAAGCACTCGGACTTTGACTTTAACAGCAGCGTCAGTGGCAAAGCCACATCACGGAGTCACCTCGGTCGTCGCACTCCTAGCATGCCATCCGTGGCACATAACGCCTCCAATGGTGATTCCTCCATCACACAGCCTCGACGGGCTAGTGTAAGCACATACCGCAATTCTAGAAACAGACAATCGAACAATGACAACCAGCAACAAAATGGGTCAAATACGAACAATCAATCTCACAGCAATACCAGATCTAAACCTAATGATCAAAAGACTGAGGAGGAAAGTGACACTGATGCCGAGAAAGAGAAGAGAATCTGGGACTGGTTAGCCAGTATCGTCGGAGCCGAGAGACCGTCTTCTCCCATTATATTCGAAGACGAACCTGTTCAAACAGACACAGCCATACACATTGTTTATGATGGCGATTAAAAGCCTCTCACATTACAAATATACATACAATTGGTGATTATATGGAATTGTTATTTATGTTCAAAACATTTCATGTAAGTGTATTTTCATAAGCATACGAGTAGGGTAGCAATGTCAGGCATATCTGTGATATCCTTTGTCATACTTTTCATATTTAATACGTAATTTTTCATCAATACATCTCAAACAGATTGAATATAACCTGGTTGTTATTTGTTCTGCGTTATGGCAACTTGAAGGCTAAGTAGCTGTATCTGGATATCTGATCTAATCCGCTGCCGAAGTAACTTTAACTCAATATTGCCACTATGAGATTAGTGTAATAATTAAAGCAGGATTGTCACTCAATATGACAGTGGTCAAAATCAGTATCATTTATTTCATTGTCTTCTAAAATACTGATTGACTCATCAGGGCCTAGCTAGATGCACTTTTTTTTCTTTAAAATAAATAAACTTCCCATGGAATTAATTTTTTATGAGATTAAAGGTATAAGCAATGAAAACTAGGCACAGACGTCCGTCATTAGTGCAGTCGCTTCGTGATATATTTTATCGAAAACCACCTTCAATTTTTGTTCCATTTTCAAAATTCGAAGTTTATTATATACAAATATGTGCAAGTATTCCGCTTATGACATGAATTAAAATAGTTCTGACCTCAAATTTTAATAAATGACTTTGAAATCGAGAATCGGTGATTCTCTCTAGTACGTTCCTATGCATAATTAGCTAAAGTGTAAACAAAGTAGATGTAAATTCCTGCAGTATTTACTAATATAGTTCAATTAAGACAATTTGGGTTGTTGAATTCATCAGTCAGAAGGAATTTCTTCATTTAGCTTTTTTTGGTGGTATAAAACCGTTTGGCAATCCAGTTTTAATCAAATACTTGATGATGTCATTGATTGGAACAATTCTCTTGATACAGTGTGCACTTTTGATGGTGGCCACCTTTAGCTAGACTATCTGGCAAAGGGTGGTAACACTGTGGGTGAAGACCTGTCTCTGCTCGGGACCCTTGCATCTTCAGGGTCCCTGGATGGTGGGTGGGTGATTAGGGCTTTACGTCCTGTATTTCTGCACCAATTGGGCTAATTAGGACAGGCAGAGACCATGGCAATGAGACGAAGGATGAAACAGCCATCCAACTTAGGCTCGACCGGGAATCGAACCCGGGACCCAGCGGTTGGAAGCCCAGAGCGCTACCTCTGAGCTAGCCAGAACCGATCTACATTGCATTAGATGCGATGTAGGGTCGGAACGCCTGCTATAGGAATTCATGGACGCTCAAAATTACGACACAATTTTCTCAATAAACACGTTAGCATACCTTATTTTGTTGTTATGTACAGGATTACTACTCCGTTTACTACTTTCACGCAGATTTTACTGAAAAAGCCACTGGAAACATCCTTTTTAAGAGCATTTTCAAAATTCACGTTTGCTTGGTTCATGCTTTCACAGGTAGCAGGTCGATTCGTCATTGCCTGATTCAACCCAATGAAAACTGGTCCGTTCGTCATCCGAATTTGGTCGATTTGTCATCCAAATTGGTTGATTTGGCCGGTACACAGTGTATGGTCACTGCTATTATATAAAATATGTTAACTGCCGGTGAAGAACCGACCTTTTTTTGAGTGATGAACCGTCCAGTTTTTACGAAGACGAATCGTGCTGTGACGAATCGACCATGTTATCGATGTCTACTTACACTAAAACTCACTAGAGGGCTCCGGCGACATCACAGCGCCAACCAGGTGCAATGGTGCAGATAAATATCTAATAATTTAGCTTCATTAGACCCATAGAACAGTGGAGTCGTGTGGAATAGTTTATTAAAATATTTTAATTGTGAAATTGAGAAAACTACAGACTTTCCAGCGCTATTCTGTGTGCCACTAGGGGCGTTGAAACATCGCCAGAGCCCTCTTGTGAGTTTTTCGGAACTAGGCGGCCATGCTTCAAGCTTTGTTTACCGAAATGTGAATTCGAAAATGGCACAGATATCGAATAATATTGGAAGAAATCAACCATATCTGAGCGCGACACGATAGAAAAAAGGTATGTCTAACGCTACAGTGGGTGTATGTTGTGTGACAAACGTTTACTAAAAGGCTAGTTCCCACTCAAGCAAAAAAGTCAATATTTTTTCATCCAGGACCTTGTAACCCTGTCCTATGGACAGGGGACTTGTAGCTACCTCTGAGCTAGGCCTCCGCCCTCAGGGTCCCTGGAAACTGAAGTAACCTACTTTTACGAGATTGCTACGCACGTACAATGTATTGCTGACTGAACAAATTCTTTTATATTATGATATCCTAATTCCTGTGATTTGTATTCCTTGTACAATATTGAGCAAGTTTGAATTGAGGACCATAGGTCAAAAGTGTCTGGGTTAGTTGTGCGAGACATTCAGTGAGTTGCTCTAAATGAGAATCTGTACATACTCGCGCTTCTCACCCACTAATTAAAGTGTCCGGTCTAGCCTATGTTGGATGGCTGTTTCATCCTTCGTCTCATTGCCATGGTCCCTACCTGTCCTAATTTGCCCATCAGGCACAGAAATACGGGACGTAAAGCCCTAATTGACCACCACCACCTGCACGGGCAGTGGACTTTTACACAGGGTGAAGACCTAAAACCCAACAGCCAACACAGGCCTCTGTGCAATGCATATTCTTTCCTGTTATGACCGTCTAACTATCCCATACCTAGCTATGTCCTTACATAGGCAGGAATGACATTAGATATATATATTTTAATGGAAATAGGCACACAAATTATTATACAGTAAGACATTTGCATGATATTAACTATACACTGCAAGCTATTGTAAATATGAGTTCATCAGGAAACCACCCGAGCATTTGCCGTAATGGTGGCACCTTTAATAAAAAAAAAGAAAATTAAATTAAGATTAGAATAATCATGCTATTATTTAGCCAGAACCGACCTACATTGCATTAGATGCGATGTAGGGTCGGAACGCGTTGTATGGGAATTCTTTGATGTTGACATTTACGACACATATTTCTCCATAAACATGTCAGCATACCTTTTTTCGTCGTGATGCACAGGAGTACGACTCTGTTAACTATCAACTTGTATTCATATTTCACTGAAAAAGCCAGTGGAATTATCCTTTTCAAGAGCGTTTTCAAATTCACTTTTGCTTGTTCATGCTTTTTGTGGTAAATATACACAAGAGGGCGCATCAGTGCGATTCGGTGCTGATAGCTCTTTATACAGACTGCTTTTCGTCCACTCGGAATCTGACAGTAGAATGCCCAAGAAGTACATCAACAAGCACCAAAAACTCTGTTAATAATTCACTAAACTTTCGCCATTGCAACGCCCCCAGCAGTCACAGAAATGAGGACTGGTCAGCACTATTCTGTGAGTTTTTCGGAACTAGGCGGCCATGCTTCAAGCTTTGTTTACCGAAATGTGAATTCGAAAATGGCACAGAAATCGATTAATATTGGAAGAAATCAACCATATCTGAGCGCGACACAATAGAAAAAAGGTATGTCTAACGCTACAGTGAGTGTATGTTGTGTGACAAATGTTTACTAAAAGGCTATTTCCCACTCAAGCCAAAAAGTCAATATTTTTTCATCAAGGACCTTGTAACCCTGTCCTGTGGACAGGGGACTTGTAGCTAGCTATTATTATAAGTTATAACAGGGATAGAAAGTTCTATAACAGGGATAACAGACATTAACGGTTAATGCATCATAAATCATTTAATGCAATTAAGTAACTTACTGGACCTAAACAGTCCTATCTCCAGTGTTCATAGCCCTTCAGTGAAACCGATTTTACTCAGTTTTCCCAGAAATTTCCCCCTCTGAAGACGATGAAAGATACCTGAAATCTTCGCTGTCTGAAAAGTAACATAGGTTTCACAAGTTCTCCCTGTTCAGGAATTCTTGGAAGTTGACATTTACGACACATTTTTCTCAATAAACGTGTTAGCATACCTTATTTTGTCGTTATGTACACGAGTACTGCTCTGTTTACGGCTTGCACTCAGATGTTACTGAAAAAGCCAGTGGAAACATCGTTTTCAAGAGCATTTTCAATTCACGTTCGCTTCGTTCATGCTTCCACCATTGCCACGATCATGTGACGGTGGCGCCACTGGCAAAGAAAATACTAAGAAACGCCGCTCCCATTGTCAACGCCCCTAGTGGACCATAAATTAATTTTAAAATAGCTCTGTCAAGTCGGTAGTTAATATACCATTTTCACACGATTCCAGTGTTCTATGGGTCTAATGATGCTAAAGTATATTAGATATTTACCTGCACCATTGCATCTATATAATCTGTGTTAGCGCTGAAATGTCGCCGGGGCTCTTTAGTGAGTTTTGGTGGAACTAGGTGGCCGTGGCTATGATGGATAAATTTATCAACGAAAGGTGATTTCGAAAATAGCACAGAAATTGATTAAAATTGGAAGAAATCAACCATATCTGAGCACGAGACAATAGAAAAAAGGTATGTCTAAACCTAGAGCAGGTGTATTTTGTGTGGCAAACGTTTATTAAAAAGCTAGTTCCCACAAAAGTCGAAATTCCATACTTTTTCATGTATGATGTTGTAATTAGATACCGAGTACAAAGGAACGCCAATTTAATGTCTCATCCAAACAATATCCAGCTGGGATGTTGCTCATGAAGGGTGCCCACTGCCCAGGCCTGAGATTGAAACTGGGTCCTTCAAAGGAGCAGGTAAGCATCTTACCACTAGACTACCCAGCTGATATATGGATGGGTGGCCTCCAAGAAGCGGCAAATTGCCTTGTGGGGGTCTCCCTCCATACTTCATACTTTATCATCCATTTCATTAATGATATAATATAGCAGCAGCAACATTAAGTGTATGTATGGAAAATAAAAGAAATTCTGATTCTATGGCACAGGCAAACTTCACTGAAGAGTGAAGGCTCCAGGTGTGAATTCTGACCCCAGGTTTGATTCTGACCCCAAGGGTTTTCTTTCATAATTTGACCTTTGAAGTAAAACCTAAAGATCGAACACTTTGTAATAGTCTCTTTTCACTGAACAGCCTTGAACTCAGCAGGACATAAGTCTTTCCTCTACTCTTATTACTCATTTTGCTTTTCAGACACAGTAGGTAATAACTGATTCCATAAATATAACTTTCTTAGAAAAATAACAAACATCAACTAAATGATAAAGTGTCAAATATACATTAGAATGCACTAACAATAATAAAAAAATACTGCAGCTAGGATGCACTTTGCTTCAGCCAATCACAGCCAAGGACGGGAACTTTTTCAGCCAATAGAATTGCAGTATTCTGTTTTAGTCATCTGGTGGAAATACAGAGAACCTTGAGTGAAAATCCAATATATGGCATGAAGTCCCACTCTCTTAAGAGGGTCTCATCGAAATCAACCCATGTGAGCAGCAAAAACCTGCTGTTAGAATACCAGAAAATAGTATATAACCATGTGTCAGATGTAGAGGTTATATGATATAACCTAAGTTCAGGGGCGTCGATTTCTATTAACGGGTGGGGCGGGGGGATGCAGGCCTATGTACTTCAGTCTGTCGCACTGTGACTTTCTGACTCGCGTAAAAGTGGCTGCAGTTAACATGCGGATACTTGTTAAGAGATAAAACAATGCTGGATCATTGATGCCGAACTGTTTTTAGATGCGTTTGATTGTACCGGTATGTGACATGAAGTGTAAACTACTTAATACAAATATTCCAAAGAAAAGTGTAGAAAAAAGGATTTTCATTGTGGATTTCAAGGGGGGATGATTGCATTGATCATCCCCCCCCCCTTACCAAAAAGTGGGGGGTATATATCCCCCACATCCTCCCCCCCCCCCTGAATCGACGCCCCTGCCTAAGTTGTCAGGCAAAAACGCAGATTGCATCCAAGTAAGTTCCCATCATTGTAAACTGATGAAGGACTGCATGCTAAGATCTTGCTAGGCTCGACAAGGGCATCTGCACTAACCACAAGGTCACCATGCCTAGTGAACTTAGACCACCAGCCGATTTAATACATCAAAGAGATTGAATGGTCTTTTTCTAATGACAAAATTTGCTAAAATGGTTTCTGTCAGACCCCATGCTTGAGGAAACATTCAGAAAACCATGCAACTAACTCATGTGCCAGTCACCATAAGTAAATCTAATTTTGGTGCCAGGCACATTCAGACATTCAAATAACTCGGGCAACTACTAAGACAGCAACCAGTAAATTAACATCACAAAAAATTTAAAAAAATCGAAGTATCTCACCATGGACGTATCATGTCCATGATCTCACTAAGGGGGTCTCCATTTTCAAATTTTAACTTCCTTGCTATCTTTTAAATGTGACAGTCCTCTTCCTCCTCCTCCTCCTCCTCCTCCTCCTCTTCCTCCTCCTCCTGCAATCCGCTGTATGCCACTTATTCCCCTGATATTTAGTTATGATAATTAATTGATTAATTTTTAGCTGTATTGCACACCTAAAAACAAAACCTCTGAAATATTAAGTATGCACTCAAAAAATTTATAATTTTTTTCATGACTTACAAAGCCAGAACAATTATGCCAACACCCTCCACCAGGGGAGCTAAGTATTAAATTATTTGATTAATAGCGACACCTGGTGTGCCAACAGCCACGTGGGGGGCTTTCAGCATATCTTGTCAGCAAGATATGCTTAAAGTATTTTGGCAGGATATTTACTGGATGATAAACAATATTTAAGGATGCCAGGGTGTGAGAATTATGGAGTGGTGAAGGCATGAATGTTTTTTGTAGTTAATGTGTTGAAATGGGTGGCGTTTTGTGTCTACCCTAACAGTAGTACTACCTCCAGAGTAAGAGAGACAGTCAAGATTGCAGAGTGTTATACTTCAATTCGTTCATAGAAAGGTAAGTTCTTTTCCATATCATTTAGCATCATTTGTAAGTAATACACAAATACAGAATACATATTTACTGACAATTAATACTGTCAAAAAACTGTATAGGGCTACAAAAAGAAGCTCATACTCTTGCAGAGATCGACAGCAGATCATTATAGACGCCAATAATATTTTGATCCATCTTTCAATAAACATACATGGTCAAACAAATAACATTAAATAAGCAAATATATTCCAACAATACAGAATAATACTAAATTGTAAGCAATGCTAAGCATATTATATTGATGTGTATGAAAAGAAGAAAACTGTATTGACACTGAAACAGTGAATAAATATCAAGAAATCTTTTCCAATTCAGTAAATACTATTTTGTTTGCAACACAGTTACATTGCTGCAGTGTTGGGTGTGATAAATCCATAAGTGAGAAGAAAAAAATGTTCTGTGCCAGGATATCATGTCTAAGTTTAAACATTAATTTGATGCAATTAAAGGCCATATATTGGGCAAATAAAAATCATTTGTGCTCAATCGTTACTTATTCAGGGGCATCAGGAGGGGGGGGGGGGGGGGTCTTTAAGTGTGGTCTCTTAAGTTGATGGATATAATTATGTAATTCAAACAAATTGCACCCTCTGCCAGGGGCACTGTGTGTATACAGTCTAGTTCATTGTGAAATAAGCTATGAGTACAATTTGTACTTTAACTTATAGTATACTGTGGGTGTTTGTCAAAAGGCAGAACTGACGTTTGAAACATTTTACATTGGATGTTCAATGTACATTGTGCATGCAGCATTATAGGGACTGTTCACAAATTTTCACGAAACCACAATTTTGTGTTTATAACCGGAAACAGTCAATTAACTGGATGTTCTTAATCATCAGGCCATAATTAATGCCTAGATTTTTCTTCGACCTATAAGGAACTTTTAGATAAAGCAAAAAGATCACCTCTGTATGTGTTTAGACAAAGAATTATGATATTAACTGTTTAAAAGATTTTGCAAAGAAATGTCCACCAATGTAAAAAGATTTTTACTCAGTACAAGATATGACCTACAATTTTAGAAATGTCAATATGCTAAGACAACCAATGTATAAGACTCTTAAGACATGGATTTCATTCACTGCCTTACCAAGGTGCTATGCTATGGAACAAGATTCCTGATACCGTTAAGGCTTTGGATTTAAATGGTTTTAAAAGTTATGTTCTTTAGTGGCAACCTGAGTGTCAATGAGGCACTTGCCTTTTATGTACCTTAATTTATAGTTTTATTTCATTCATCTTTCATCTGTAAATACTCATTGTTCTGATTTGTTATTGTCGGACACAAGTGCTGTGCACTTCTGTGTTATTGTTGATAATATTATCGGACTTGAATAAAATTTTACTTACTTTACTCAATGTAAAAGGTTTTGTAAATTGTGAAATGAACCAAATTACTAGGCATTGGACAATCTTGTCCTGAATTAAGAGATTAAAAGTAGGCATGAATCGTGAATCCAGTGTAGGCCTAATTCAGGGTTTGACCACCTAAAAATATAGAAATTACCCAGGTAAAGTAAGATTTAGAGCACCTTGCAATGAAAATAATCTAATATTGGATCAATATTAATCATAACTTTGCTCATAATTAATACCACCTCATCAATAACACGTGTAAACTTTGAAACAAACCCGTACCTAATAGCGGGATTGCTGTATTTTTATGATCAGAAAAATACATGGACAAGATGAATTAACCTGACCTCCTCTCTAGAAAATAAATACACTTTACCTGGGAAATTTATAAACTCCCAACACAGCTGACTCAATGAATACCAACTTTCTAGTTGATATTTTTCCATAGCCTCGAATGTTTTGAGAAATAAAAACCATAAATTAAACCAATTGGCTGAGCTCATCAATTACGTGGTTCAAAGCCCTCTGATGTTAAGCACCTGGATCTAATTAGGTAGACATATTTACGACTTTCACTGCGGGTACTGTCTGTTGAGCTAAACTAAATTTATCTTTTTCTTGAAATTTACAAACTTACCATATGCTTCTGACCTTCAGCATTGAAGAGTTAAGCAGACGAGAGCTGAGCGCCTAACTGGCAACAACGTTCTGAAGATTGGAAGAAAAGTCGTCTGCTTTTCGAAAACATTTTAAAACTTCAAAAGGATTCCGTAAATACTGAAGTATATTAAGGTATGTTTTTTATCTAAGGGTATTAATTTTTTGTAAAGTTTATTTATGCCTACAGTTACCACAGAAATTTGATTTATTACGGAGACTGATATTTTATATTGTGCCTCACTTACGACCGCCTCCCTAATTAAATATAATCATTGGTCATTATGAATGACTTCACCAAGACGACCACCTCCTCAATCAATCTGGTCAGGAAAAATTGGAGAAAAAAAAATTAAGTTAATTAGTTTCCAAGTTACACTCTATTCATGTGAAACAAATACCACATGTGCATAACGTATTGCCTGGGGTGTATTGACTGTGCTTTTTGAATATTTTGACACTCAAGTCGAGATGAGGAAGAAAATATTTACCTGGAAAACGTGAAACTCGTCTGACCCGAATATCTAGGACTGATAGAAATGTCTTAATTTTCTTTCAAACCTGTAATCCGGCAATTGGTGGCAATTGATAAGTTATGCAATGTTTTGTCTATGCCATTCAACGCCAGTCATATATACAGCCTGTTGGACAGACAATAGTCTTTTCATTGTTATAGCTTTCAACAAAAGAGCTGGTATTTAAATTGTTTATCATGTACACAACTGAATTCGTGACTTATTATGTCACCCAATTTGCTTTTGTTTGAGAGAATTTCTGGTTTCAATTACTTAATAAAACTGTCTGACAACGTATAATAGGCTTACCCAACTCAGTTTTCGCATTTCAAGTGAGTAAAACACTGAAGGTTCCATTATATGTAAGAATTTATTTAAACAAGCGAGTTCCATGGCAAGTAATCATTCAAATTGATCAACATAGACTGTAGGCCAGTTGAGCAGTTATTTATATTATATTACAGTCAACGAAACTTTTGGGAATGTAACTGATAAGTATAAAAGTTGAAATTAGATTCATAAGCTAATTGCTGGAGGAAGAAGCAGGGTTCGTGATTGAAATAATTGAATATTTAATACGAGTTGAAGGAACTGGTTCACATATATTATTAGACTAATTACTGCATCCTTAGTACAGGCCTATCTCTATTCATGTTGGTCTATTATCTAGAAAAAAGTGAAGGTGCACTCAATAAATTGTTCCAAGTTAAGCAGGTGCCCATTGCTCCACACCTTAGAGGCTGCAGGCTCCAAGCTGTCTGCTAGTAATCACCTCATTGAATTTAGGAGAAAAAGTTCACAGGATGTGTCTGAAATCATCATGTAACATACATAATACTCTGCTTTGCAAATTCATGTTTAGTTAAGGGATGTAGGCAGGGTTTACTGTATAGGTAGACCATGGTGCACTGCATGTCTACCGTTATACCATAATAATATGCTTACAAAGAGAAAATAGAAACACATAGTTTAGATGGATTTAAGAAATATGTGAAAAATAGCATCTTATGCTGCAGGCTGCAATATTGAAAACTGCTATATTTTTTATAAATGTTCATCATACTGCTTCATCACAATAATCCTTTTCACTAATATATTCTTTAACTTGAGATGATAATGTACATTATTTAATATCAACAGATAACATACATTATCTTAATGAGGTCTGAGGTTATGAATGAAAAAAAAATTATATTTTATAATGTAAATCTTATAGGCAAAATAAAAGAATCTAAATCTGAATCGAATTCAAATTGCCACCTGATTTAATTAAAGTCTGGCAACTTGTAAAAATTATTCGGCTAATTATATTTTTTATTTAGGCAAGGTTTAGAAGTTGGCTTTTTGATATGCTTCTACTGCATTTAACTGATTGTATACACCCTGTGTAAATATGTTCAATAAATAAATAAATTTATATATTTATATGTTTATATGCATCATGTTTCTTCTTATGTATATATGCACTCATACATGTTTCTTCTTGTAATTGCAGAAAATGGAGAAAGAAGGCTTTTCAGATGAAGATGTCATCTTCCTTCTTCGTGGTATGATGAGCAAGAATGACTCCAAAGTCACTGGCGATTTCAACAGCTCTGATGGCTATATTTTCGATGGCCCGCTGCCCTCAATGGAGGAAAATATCCCTGTGGGAATTAAAATCTACGCTTATCTGACACCTCTGATAGTCATGCTTGGTCTTGTGGGGAATATTCTTGCTCTGGTGGTGTATGCTATGCCCCAGATGAGGCAACTCGGAATATGTCTTCAATTGGCTGCGGTGGCAGTGTCCGATTCGCTCGTCTTGCTGATTTACGTCTTACCGGAGTGGTTGACCAAAGGTTTGCCAGTGCTAGGAAGAAGGGCAGTGGATGTAATTCATATCGATGGAGTGTGTCACAGCTTTCTGTTTTTGAGTTACATGTCTCGGGCAGTTTCCGCCTGGCTCCTTGCATCATTCAGCATCCAACAATGTCTGCTGCTTTACGGATATGGAATGATCCAGCGGACCAGATCCCGCTCTTTTGCCATATGGATGATCGGTGGGACGGTCATTGCAGCAGCTCTGGCCAGTATTTACAAACCCATCCTCAGTGGAATTCATCCTCATTTTGGAGTTTGCGGAAGTCGGCCAGAACACTCTAGAGTTAGCTTCATTTTGGATGTTACTTACGGCTCCTCCATAAGCATTCTTCCATGCATCATCATAACAATCGCCAATGCCGCCATTTTGAGTATTTTTATCATCAAGCGGAATTCTGTCATCAACTCGCGAACTCATTTGCATGGATTTACTATCACTATAGTCGTCACGACACTTACATACGTATGCCTGAACGTCCCTTACTTCATCGTTTGGATCCGGAACTACGTAGTGGCTGATGCTCATGGTGGTGACCTTGAAAACGATGAAGGTCATTTGATTCTTCAGCACTCCAAACTTCGGAGCGACATCTTTCTGACCAGAATGCTCTTTTACGTTAACTTTGCCATTAAAGCTCTGTTGTACGGCATCACTGCAAAAAGATTTCGACTGCAAACGCGATCCTTGTGCAGAGGTCAAGTTCATATGGAACTCAATGTCCTTGAGGACATCACCATGGAAACGCCAGGCACAGTTGCCAGTTAAATCCAATAAAATCATGGAGGAATTAAAAGACAAAATTGACTTTACATACAATGCTAGACCCCTTTTATCGCATTATGAATTGACCTAAATAAAAATATATGTCTAATATTTTACATAAAAAAGTTAATAAAATCATGGAGGAATTAAAAGACAAAATTGACTTTACATACAATGCTAGACCCCTTTTATCGCATTATGAATTGACCTAAATATAAATATATGTCTAATATTTTACATAAAAAAGTTGTATACCAGTTTTTCCTGCAATGTAGTGAGTAGGCCTACATGAAGGAAATGATGTTGATGTTTCATATGCCAATTAGCAATAGTTGCAAGCTTCACTAATGACATTTGTCAGTTTGGTTCCTTCAGGTAAAAATAGTCACAATTAAACTAATGGGGTAAGCTGAGCCACTGCAGTGCAAATAGCTAGGGTCTTAAGTTGATGAGGCCTATTAAATCTTAGGCTGAATGTGAAAGTGCATGGCACTGTACACTGAAAGGTCAATCTGTCACTGGCTCATTGATTAGGCCTACTATTTAAATAACGAATTTGGCGGTTTATAAAATTCTAAAAAAGACGGCATAATATAAAATGTATATTTAGCCTTAATATAGACGTCTACACGTCTGTGCAGTGTGCTTGCATGGCAACGAACAAAAACGCAACGTCCCTGGGTGGGCTCGAACCACCAACCTTTCGGTTAACAGCCGAACGCGCTAACCGATTGCGCCACAGAGACAGCTGCCACATGGCAGATTTTTTTGGCTATGAAGACAGTGTCTGAGAACAAGTGCTAAATATAGAACATGATACTGATCAATGACAACATTGGTGTTAATACTTCATTTATAGGCCATTCTACAGCTGTATATATGTTTATGAATCTGACGAGCTTGCATTAATTGTATGAGTTGGATGGGCCTGTAATACTAATAGGCTGTATAGGCCTATTGTCCAAAGGGGGGGGGGGGGGGGGGCATTGCATGTGCTACGACAGGTCTAGGCTACTGACAGTAGGCCTAAGTACTGTATTTCTTTTAAAGTCTAATTGTTATATATGTAAATAAACTCAGTAGCCAGAAAAAAAGAAGCACACTAGTTCTATCAGGAACACATTCCTGCATGGAGCCAATTTTTGTCGTGTAAAGATGATCATTGCTCCCTTATTTTAAAATCAGAATTATAAACTAAATATATTCAAAATGTAATATAAAATGTAAATTTTTTTTTTTAGTCTGTTTCACTGCTGAAGCAGTCTCAAACGACTTTACAATTACACCCTTGGCAGGCCTGTTCAAGCATGAGCCTTTCTCAACTCCCCATCTGAAGAGTTTACAGCCGGGCAGCACAGGCTAAATAATCCTATAAGCACTCTACACAAAGAGCAACCCAAATGTTGCTAACTAAAATACCGATATTTCTTTTAATTTATCTCAGTTCTTTTCCTTGATATCCAATGACTAGAAACAACACTCTAACCTGCATGTTTTTACACTAGATGTGTTTTCTGAACAATGCAGTCTTTATTTTACTAAAATCTGACCAATATTAAGGGGCAGCTATTTGAAGAATACATAATTCTAATTCGTCCAACCGCCGCTTGGTGCGTGTACACCACTCACAGCCAGCATGCACTCCTCCAAGGAATAGTTATAGTATAGTTTCATTAACAACGGCCCGTCAAATTTAAGCTAGACAAAGCTGTCATAGCTGGCTACTCAAAAGTGGATTAATGTGGTGAGTATGAGTGCCTGGTTACACTTCTCAATAGATATAATTTATGCGTTAGTAGATGATCAAAGTACATGTAGTGTAGTCTATGAAAACACATTATCACATCAAATATGAGGGCAAAAGCCAGAACTTCTTGCAGTAAGGATCCATATGACAGTCTTCTTAAATTCTGAATAGGTCCTACATATTATACCACTTTGAAAGGATAAATTTTTTATCATGCAAATTCAGTTCCTTTATAGGCCTAGTAATTATATTAAAGACTAAAAAACTAAACTAGAAAAGACAATTAATATCCAATATGATTTATATATAGAATTATACATTTGTACAAGTGGTCAGGTAAAACAGCATAAATACAATGTTCAAATAGATTTTTAAATTAGATTTAGTGAAGATAAAGATAAATCCGTAAGCCCACCATAGCCATGTTGCCAGCTGTGTAGCTTTACTTGCAACATAGCAATGGTAGGCTTACTAAACCTAATGGTAATATAAATGGTCCAAATGATGATCATATACCAATATAGTAGAATTTAATAATCAATACAATACATAGGTCTATGTATCTTTAAATAGTTAATTGTTCACTTGCATGCCCATCAGCCATGCAGTCAAAGCATCAGTAGGTTTATATAGATAGCTGTCAGCAACTTCAACGGTTAAGTTTTAGTAAGAGTTTTGAGTGTCCAAAAAGGCTTTGGTGGGCAATGGTAGCATATTGTCAATGTTCACTCGTTTGGGGTATCATAGTAATGTTGCGAGGTACTTCATGCCCTTAAAGTGCACATTTGTCAGTTATTTCAAATACACATGCTTTCAGTAGTGGTCATTAATTTTGGTTCTTTCGTTTTAGTGGTGGTTTGGTGTGCCCATTTACCAGTAACTTTAAAAGTGAAAGGTTTTGGTAGAGCTAGAGCATTGTGAACGGCATTCCCTCTTTTGACTAGATTATAATGATCAACTTCAGCTTCATCCGACAGCATGGTTCTCCAAGTGCCTTTCAAATAATCGTTACTGTGAATTATGTTCCCAGGAACATACAAAGTGTGACGAGTGGGCACGATGAAAGCTGTTAAGTGCAGCTCCTCATGTTTTTGACCCTTCACCATTTTACCAAGAATAAAATATCCGCTGTCATCCTCCAGCGGACAATCAAGATGGCTAAACTCATGCTTTTCCAAACCAGGGCCATTCTTCCCTTCCACGTAGTCATGAAGATAATTGTTCTGATAGGTGAAGTCTTGGATTCCATGTCGATAAAGTAGTGATACTTTTACCTGAGTACTGTCAGCTAAGTGGCATCCATAGTAGTGGGCATGTTCTGACGTGGCAATGTCGACTGGAATGCTGCCGTCATAATCAGCTGGAAATATTATCATGCCTGAGTGACCAGGGTCGGGACTCCTCACCCATCTAGCTCCTTTAACTACAACCCTTTTTGGTTGGATTGCATCATTTTCGGAGAAAAGGGCAAGGTCAAGAAGATTGTACTGTCCCGGAAGGACATCAGCTATCATTCCACTAGATCCCTTCATGACAAGATTACCAGATGCTCCATAACGTTTGAAGCTTGCAAATTTGTCCCATCGATCTCGGATGTAGCCGGCCATGTTCTGAAGTTCAGTCTTGTGGTACATTGATCTTAAACGTCTCTGCACAGTGCATTTGGGACCTGCTGGCAGTTCTGACCCATCCTTACAAGCATTTAGCAACTGCCTAATTTCCTCCAATGGCACATCTCCATTTTTCCCAGATTCTGCCATTTCCTTGAATGTTTCCTCAAGCAAGTCAAGGGCCTCGTTCCTCTTTAATTCTTGTGCAGCTTCCAGCAATTCCTGGAAGTTTACTGAACCCTTCCCTTCACGGTCAGCCTTTAGCAAGTCAATTTTCAACTTCTCCTCCACTAGGGAAGTTTCATAAGAAGAATGCACAATGAATTTGATGAAATAGTTAAAGAATTCATCAAATGTAAGCTTGTTCCTATTATCTTGATCAATGGCATCAAAGACTTCATCTAACTCTTCTTTGTCAAACTGCACCTGACTAAACCTTTGGAGGTAAAGTTTGAACTCTTCTCTGTCAATGTATCCATTGCCATCTGCATCACATTCATTAAACAAGACACGGATTTTTTCTCTGACATTGTTCAATGACTCTACATCAAAGTCTTCATCATCAAAAGATGTTGGTACGTACTGATGAGGTGAACCAGGCATGACATTCTTGCCAGCATTGTCAGGCTCGTACCAACCAGTCGAACTTCTTATGATAGTGCTACTTCTTATCCTCATCTCTGTCAATATTGCGTTGGTTTCTTCCACTTTTTCTATCCGACGCCTTTCAAGGAGTAGCTGGACCGGTGTGGAGCCTTTTGAAGCAGCGTCAATCATGTCGCGAATTACTAGCATCCAAGTCCTGTAGTCATTCTCACTGAATGCGCTGAAGGTCATCTCAATGTTAGGTTTGATGCTCAGCTTGAAGATGTATTCAACCTTCTTGAACAATCCGTTTTTATTTTGGGTGGGGATTTCTTCCAGAACAGACTTTGAAGTAACCAGTAACTCCCCTTTCTTGACTTCACATTTGGGACTATCATAGTAAGTGAGCTTTCCTGGTGACAGAATGAACCATCGTTGCAACCAGCCTGACCGGTAGGCCTGTTTGCTTTTTCTCTTTTTCAGCCAACCGGCCATTGAGATCTCCTGTACTAACCACACATGCATTTCTTCAACTGCACGTTTCAGTGCAACTTCATCATACCGGCCAGCAAATCTGTGCACAATGGAGGTGAGAAATTCATTAAATCTCTGCTTTTTCTTGTCTCCCTTTACTTCTTCAGGGTAACTTGGTTGATCAGCATTTTGGGCTAGGTTGGATTCCATGTGGTCAATAAACCAATTCGTGTCTTCTTGAGAAACCACCGTTGGATACGAACCAGTCTCTGAGAGGCCTACATAAATCTGCCAAAGTTTCTTAGCAGCAGTTACATCAAACCCTGACGCCTTGATGTTGTAAAGTTCTTTGGAGTTATCCCAGCATTTCGCTTCGAGGTTGTCCTGCACTTGTAGAAAAGGAACCGATGTATCCTCTACGCATCTGTGAATGTAACACTTAAACTTGTCAAAAGTGATCTCCTTTTTGTAGAATGTTTCATCAAACAGGGGACCATCGAACTTGGCAAAAGGACAGTCACGAAGCGCTAGGATTGTAACTGTCTTCAGGGTCTGGCAATCAATTGCTCGCTGTCCCTCGGACGAACACATCACACTGGCCGTCTCCCACATGAACATCAATGGTTGACCAGGCATTTTGAAGGCTTATCCAGTCTGTAGATAGAAAGCACATATTAGAGTCATACATAATCAGCTATACAAATATTTTATTGAACAAAATCTGTTTTTTGATAGTCAGTATGGTTTTAGGTGTAACCATTCAACTGAATTAGCAGCATTGGAAATTGTAGATAGATTAATAGTCGCAATGGATAATAAGGAAATTCCTCTGAATGTTTATCTAGATCTCTCAAAGGCTTTTGATACACTGGACCATCAAATCCTTCTGAAAAGCTAGAATATTATGGATTAAGGGGAACTTCTTTAAATCTAATGCAAAATTACCTTCATGGCAGAAAACAATATGTTGTTTAATGAAATTACCTCGGATTTACTTCCCATTAAAACTGGAGTGCCTCAAGGCTCTATTCTGGGGCCTTTACTTTTTGTAATTTATATGAAGGATATCATAAATGCCTGCAATATGTTTAAGCCAGTTATCTATGCAGATGATACTGCTCTCTGTGCAGTTTTAGAAGCTTTTGGAAGTGAAAAACAAGTATTAGAAACAAACATTAATAGAGAACTTAACTTGATAAATGAATGGTTCAAAATCAATAGATTATCACTCAATAGTAGCAAAACTAAGGCTATGATTTTTCATACACCACAAAAGAAAGTCAATAAGATTAAGTTACAAAAACATGACACTGAAATAGAATATGTTGATCAATTTGATTATTTAGGCATCATTTTTGATTCAAATATGACTTGGAAACCTCATTTGAATAAAGTATCCAACAAAATTTCCAGGTCAATTGGTGTCTTGAACAGACTTGAGCATTTTTTACCGGGCGCTATATTAAAGACTCTTTATAATTCTCTTATTGATCCTTATTTGAAGTATGGTATCATGGTATGGGGAATGAGTGCTACACGCTTGTTAAAATTACAAAAAAAGGCAATACGAATAATTTCAAATGCAAAATATAATGCCCATACTGAGCCATTATTTAAAAATTTAGAAATTCTAAACATTAATGATATACTGAAATCACAAGAGTGGAAATTTTTATATAAAATGGAAAATCATAATTTACTCATATACTTTTTGACAGGCATGTTTACCAGACAGTCAGATGTACATAACTATGATACCAGACATTCTAATGAATTAAGAAATCCTCAGAGTAAACATCAATTTGTTGTAAATAGTGTGAGATATAGACTACCTCTGGTATACAATAGCTGCCCACATAGCATAAAAAGCAAAATTTCTACACATAGTTACCCAGGATACAGTAAATACATAAAGAAACATATTCTAAACAATTATGATACCTTATGTTTAATTCAAAATTGTTATGTCTGTCGAGCTACTGCTGGAATGCAGTAATTATTACTTTTCATATGCATGACTAATCGGACATTTTGTTCATCTTTGCAGGAAAATGCTTGGTATACATGGCATGTGAATTTCATACAAGAGTTTTGGTGATTTTGCCTCTCCATAGAGGTGCAACTGTTCAATTTCTGTGATGAAATATGCTGTCTAAGTTCTTTGCAGGAAAATGCTTGGTATATATAGCATGTGACTTTCATACTACAGTTCTTGGTGATCTTATTTGAAATGTTTTTCCAATTTTTTGCCAGGAAAATGCTTAGTATACATATTATGCCTAGCATGTGACTTTCATACTTAAACATTCTTACCTTAAAATAACAATGCAAATGTTGCTGAGGCATTATAACTATCATCATTGTCTTCAATAGTTCACTAGAAAGGGTTTATCATACCTAAAATAACTTATCATTACCATGATCACATAATCATTTGCGGAGGTCTCTCTGGAACCCAGGTGGGCACTCGCTAGCGTTACCCAACCGGTTTCTTAGAGTGCTCTCCTGATCTGCCCATACATAATATGTACATTTGTGAATTATTATTTTTTTCTTATAATAGATCAATATGTTTGTTGAATAATATTAATTGTTTATGAAATATGTATTGTGCAGGAAATAAAGTGTCTTGAGTCTTGAGTCTTTACTGATAACATTACTATAGCACCTCAACATATCAGTGAATGTGAAAGAAACAAACTGTAACTGATACCGGGCATTAAAAAGTCAGTCCACATAATAGTCGAGATACTCTTCTACGTTTGAGGTCAAATCTTGAAGCAGTTGAATATTCATTCAAATTTTTAACATAATCACAATAATCTTGGATTTAGGATAAAAAATATATAGATAAAAACATGATAATAAATAAATAATGATTTAAAATTAATGAAAAATAGGCAATAAAAGTAAATATCTTTCGAGTTGCCTTCACACTGAGTGGATGTGGAACAGTGTCCTTAACAAATGGTGTTTTAAAACAAAATATGTAAAACGAGTATGCCAACAGCATTGTTTCCAACATACCTTTGCTGTACGTGACATCCACAAAATGATCCTTTGAAGGTGTGAATAAGATGATTATCTTTAATACTTAAATACTGATTGGGAAGGTCACGTGACTGCATCAAGAGTACGGGAAATTTTCAGTATGGTTTCATTATGCGGGAAAAAAACAAAACATATTGCACGTCCTGACAAACAAGTTGCATGACCTAATGCACATCGGCACTTGTGTTAGTCATAAAAAGGAAGATCTCGAGTACCTAGAGCTGGTATTTTGGTGAAAATTAATTATTACAATAAATAAGTAAATAATTTGCGTATAGTTCCGTTTCAGAAATATCACTTCAGTAATAGTTTCATCCCAACTTCCCACGTAGGAGGGAGTTAACTAACATTATTAATGGTACATTTCGAAATCAAAGGCTTTGAGAAATATAACTTACTGATGGCATTAAGCTTATTTTTCAGCAGCTGGGGGCCTAAAAGGTTGGGTCACAGATCAGATCCCCAGCATGAGTATTCAAGATTTCAAGATTTTATTGACCAAATTTCATTGACTGCTCTTATTATGCAATAATGTAATTTGTACTTTTGAGGCAGAACATTTTCGTTGGTATATCCCTCCATGCTAGAACATCCATGATGGAGTATAACCAGGTGTTCTTTCCAATAAGTTTATCACATGAATGGTACTCCAGCCGTGTAGTCAAGCATTGAACCTAGGACCCACAGTGAGATCACGACTGGCTTAACAACTGGCCTGTAATTCAGTTACCCATAAATAACTATAATACACTTGTTTTGGATATGCAGGATTTTAGTGGTTAAGTTTAAAACATTTGATTGGCTGATAAGTTGTAGGGAAATTCCTCAAAATTTAGCACTCCCAGCACGTACTCAAGAGAAGTGCAGCGTGATACGACTTAGCATATATCTTTATTGAATCAATTACAATGTACTAATTCGTGGAACAAGATTTTTTTTTGCATTGGTTTGAGAGAACCATTTACTGATAAATTTATTGATTGTTGTTTGTAGTTAAATAACATCTGATCATATCTTGAGTAGCTCGTCCTCAATATGGAAAGTATTAAGCATTTAATTTAATTTGTCAATAATAGGAAGCGAGAGAGTGACAATCCTCTCACGTGGGATTACCTTGTTGCACAACACAATAACACGTAGATTTCTCAGAATTGAAACTTGCAGGTAGAAAGCATTTCCAAAAAGTCAATAGTAATTTTTGGTGACTGAGAGACAGCAAACATTTTGCACGTAGTCCTCAATACAGTATTGGCCAAAAGTTTAGTCCATTCCTACACTTGTGGGGGATTTTATATCCCTAATTGACGTATAATTACAGTAAGCATAATATTATAATTTTTTTGATTTAACTGTGATATAACACCAATGTATATGCTTTTCAACATTGTGTGTGAATAAAATATATATATAATGGCCACAGGAGATGGGATCAAAGACAACAACTGAATTGCGTTATCATAACGCAGGACATACCTGCCAAATGACCTTATGTAATAAACACAAATAAAGGTTAATTTTGTTTTTACCAAATATTTCAATAAACCATTTCAGATGTGCTTTCTGAAATATATATGTTCAGGGATAAAATATTGTCCATTTGCTGCACATTTTGGCATTTTATTGTCATGATGGAATTAATATTTACATAATGGGTGATCTTTTTGGCAAATCAACAGCTGTTTAATGTGGTCAGATTCATAATTTATTATTTTTCTATCATACTGACATTGCCAATTAAATTCTTGACAAAATAAAGACAATCATAACATCAATTAAAATGCTCTTTATTTGTTGTTGCTTTTTTTTTTAAAAAATTTTCAGTGCATTGTTATTGACCCTGTTAATTAAATGGGCCATCCTCTCAGTCTCGTGAGTTTCCATCAGCCTGGTCCAGGTCTGGACACAGGGATCTCTTAAAAAAATTTGCAGACTACTTAGACATGTTCTGCAGCTGACATACTCAACTTTTATTTGGTATGAACATGAAACTGACAGTCGTACATCATTTTAAGATTATTAATATAACCTTGGAATGACTGTTGCAGTTTGACTCGTTCTGTGTACCTGTGCTCACATATACTTGTTCACATTAATCTGTACTTGCATTTTTAATCACTATGTGATATTTCACATTTTTACTAAATAATCAGTATGCAGCTATGAAGTGTGCATGATTGTCGAATCTACATGTCAAATAGTACTGTCATATGTAGTAAAGATCCCTACAGCAACCACCGTGTCTACTAGCCACCCGGCTTGCGGTAAATTCCCTTTAGCTCAATTGGTTAGAGCGTTGGTTTTTGAGTTGCAATATTTCATGTATTGGCAGGTCACTCTGGGTGCACAATGGCCTTCGGGTGAGGTCACAGAACACTGAGGTACCAGAGGACGTCTATCCAGGCATTGACAGAATTTATGGAAAACCTCACACCATGCCTCGGCATCACTAACCCCAAGTACCAGAAGATGAAGGCAAAGGATTCTTCATATCAGGTGTCAGTGGTATGAGGGGGACCAACAGAGGAATCTAAAGCTCCATTGAAACACGTTGCAAGAAAAAGGCTGGCAGATGCCCTGTAAAGTGCTTGAAAATCCCAGAAGAAAGTACGCAAGTAGCCCTCTCGCCAGGTGCAGGTAGATACATGGTATGGATGACAAGGACTCCACGAAATAAACATTAACAAGAGAACGAAAATGTTCTTTGACCATAACTGAAGTTGAAGATCATCTGACAAGCCTTAAGCCTCTTCACACTATCACGAGTAAGAGAGCCGAGTGATCACGAACGCTCAGCAGACGTCCGTTGCCGCTCGGCGAGTGGCTATGGAGAGGGCTACGGATGGGCATGGTGCCAGCATGGACCGTCGATGGCAGAATAACGGTTGGGCCACGGAGATCTGCCGAGAATTTTTCCGAGCATTCCACGAGCTGTACAAGAGTGGATGGCAAGTATACATGAATAAACAGCCTCCCCTGCATACCCCCGAGTGAGCACGAGTGGCCGGGAGTGCCTACAAATGGCCACAGACGTATGTCTGATCACTCACCAACCACTTGCCAAGCGACTCCTGATTGATTCCCCTGAAAAGGTAAACAATTTCACTCATTGAACGTCCGCCAGATTTCTAAACATACTTAAACATTTTGTCCTCTCCACAGATATCCATGAATGATCTAGAGGGACCAGGAACAGCACGAGTATCCGAACAACGCTCATGGAGCTCATGGAGTAAAATCTGTATGAACAAGGATAAGCAAGAGTAAAAAAATGTTGTCATCTGCGTGCACTTGCTAGCCCCACTCATGACAGTGAGAACACCCCTTCAAGGTGGGTGGCTGGGTGGATATTGTTTAACGTTTTAACCTAGAAGGTTTATAGGTAGGGGAGACCAGGGACAGTTGTAACAAGGGGTTATCGTAACATTGGTTATTTAATGATAACGATACTCATTATTGTCATGCAAAAACCATGAAATTAGCTGTGGCAACATATACAATCATGGTTAGGTACTGACATAGATCTGCACTAAGGTCTTAATTATCAGAGCTTGCATATGCCTCACTCAAGTGCTTCGATTTTCAAAGCTGGGGTTTGAAAAATAGGTAAGGTCACTGAACGTGGGGCAATGTTATAAGGTCATCCTGGACTCGGTCCATCAATATTTTGATAATTTTACGAAAAAATATTTCCAGGAAGTATAATGACTATCTTATCAAAAACAAAAGAGTCTTCAACTATGGTAATAGGCAAAATAGTAATAGTAGGTTGAGATCAATGACGTATTAACCAACAAAGGGTCATTAAGGTCGGGATTGGTAAGATGAGAGGACAGTTAGAAAATATAACCCTATAAGGGCACAAATAAGGTAATTACCTGTAAGGCATATATCAAGATGTGTGAAGAACGTGAATGGGAGACTCAGATCTTGTGGAGAATATTGATAACCTTTAGGAAATTTATAACAGCAGTAGTCTACAAGGGTGGGTGGGTGATTAGGGCTTTACGTCCTGTATTTCTGCACCAGTTGGGCTAATTAGGACAGGCAGAGACCATGGCAATGAGATGAAGGATGAAACAGCCATCCAACTGAGGCTCGACCAGGAATCGAACCCGGGACCCAGCGGTTGGAAGCCCAGAGCGCTACCTCTGAGCTAGGCCCCCGCCCACTGTAGTAGTCTACAAGATCCTTCATGGAGTCAGCCGTATAAAATCTAGATCTGACAGTGGTAAGGCCAGCACATTTCACCAGAATGTGTTCTACAGACTTCACTGCAGAAGTCACATATGGGCTGAGACTCTCCTCGCTGCAGGCACCAGGCCATTCCCCAAGAGAAGGTTAAATAAGGAGAAGCTTGTTGCCATATAAGTAACAGATCACCTTGTTCACCATTCCTTATAGGTGTATGCCTTGTCAAACCCACAGCAATCCGAGAAAGTTACCTGTCAGTCAGAAATACGAAGATTCAGAGCTGCCTTAGCTGACCAATAAGCAAGTTCATTGCCATATATTCCTACATGGCTTGGCACCCAGCAGAAGGCAATAACATTGTGCACAATAGGCGAAACCTAACAACAAAAGGTAATAGCTAAGCCAAACCTAACGATGAAAGGCACTTGTGTTTTTGGAGGCTACAAGCCCGCCGTTTTGTCATGTGATCAGCCAATTGATTTCAGCAGACAGCAAAAGCCACCAGTCGCACCACATGGAAACAAAGAAATGAAAATGGCTAAAAACCAACCAAAAATTTAAAGAGGTTTCATGACAGGATAACATCAATTACGGTCACAACATCTGTTTTCTTATGTTTTTTATTATGTTTAAAGACATGAAACCTCTGCTCTGTACTCCCTGTGGTATACGCTACTATGTCATTTACTTTATGGCAATGTGATGAGTATACTGGCCCTGCAAATATGCATAACTATCAACAAGCAGGTAGTTTTCTTAGTTTTCTTTATGAGGAAACCAGTCTAGTTGCCATGCATACCACTTGACATTATATACCCATGGTATATTATGAGAGCATTGCTCATGTTAACATCTCTACATAAATTACAAGTCCAGAATAAAATTAGATTATATTCACTTCCATATTGAAAATGGTCTGATTTAAAGTCATTTACCTCAGTTTTTACCATGACCTAGACCTTCGACCCCACAGTCACATGACTAAAATAATCCCATGTATACACCAAATACAGAAATATGAAAGCTTACAGCTATATTGGCCTTGTGAAATTGCATAACAGGCTGCAAAATCTCGCAAAAGTGAGAACATCGTCATTTTCTTTAGTTTTGTTTATGATGAATCCAGTCTGGTTGCCATGGATACCAGTTCAAATTATATATGTGGAGCAAGTATTTGTCATGTTGGGATCTTAATATAAATGTCACTTGCAGAAATTAGCACACAGTATCAGACAGCATTAGATTATATTCACTCCTGTAGGGCACAAAGAGGTGGCTCATGGGTCATTGACCTTAGTTGTCACCATGACCTTGACCTTTGACCTAGATGGTCACATGATTGAAATATTCCCTGATATAAAAAAACTAATATTCAAGACCATGCTGGCCCTGGAAAACTACTTATCAGCCACCAAAATCTCTCCAATTTGAGAACATTGTCATTCATCTTGATTTTGTTTGTGACGATTTTAGGCTGGTTCAAACCTATTCAAACTATATTTTAAAAACAAGCCTACATTACATTTCTCACGAACCAATGTCAATTTGAAAACTGCCAATCAATGTAGCATTAGGTAGGATTTAATGTCTTCTTTTACTACACAAATTGACCAGATTTTTGTTTTTAGCCTTACTTTTATCATGACCTTGACCTTTGACCTTGAAGGTCACCTGTCTAAAAAATTCTGCAAGTAGGTTATATTAAAAATTACAAATCACAGAAAGCTGCAGGAAAAGTGGAATCGCATATCTGGCTTTTTGGGATTTCCCATTTGTCCATGTTGTGAAGGACATCAATTTGCTTATGATCATTTAAACCTGGTTGCCATGGATACCAAGAAAACCTATATATCCAGAACAAATTTAGACTATGTCCAGTTACTGATGAATAACTGTTTGCTTGGAAAAAGGTATTAAGTGATACGCATAATGAATCTAAAAATGTTTTTATGTTAAAAAGGCCAAATTTTTACATTTAACCCCAATTCTCACTATTACAATGACCTTTGACCTTAAAGGTCACATAACCAACATAAAGCGTGTAGTTAAAAGATTTGATTATGTAACTTTGATGGAGTCTGTCAGTGCTAGTGGTAAAGCAATTTAAAGAAAATAAAAATTTCCTGAAAACCTGGGTTCGTTGCTATGGCAACATATTTCAAGCTATGTTGCCATGGGAAAAAATGGCATCCACCCTAGCTTGATAGAGCTACTTCTGAGGATTCCGAAAAGTACAAGATTGTGCAGTGCCTATGACTTGTCAAGCAAGCCACATTTTGTGACATAGTAGCATATACTACTGCACTAAAAGGAGTTAATAAGGGTACTTTTCGGTTGACAGACGAAGATATGTCGTTGGCAGATGTAACTTTGATGGAGTCTGTCAGTGCTAGTGGTAAAGCAATTTAAAGAAAAGTAAAATTTCCTGAAAACCTGGGTTCGTTGCTATGGCAACATATTTCAAGCTATTTGGTATTTGTTGAGCCAGTGATGGCAGATGCTGCTGATTTTGCAAGAGAATCATTGTAAGTTGCTATTCATAATGTGACTTTGCAGGATATTGAAATTCCACAAAGTTCTTGTGTTGGTAAATTTTTATCTGCTCCTGTGATTTCTCACGTATCTGAAATTTCAAATAATCAAATTGATGATGAAGTTGTATTAAAAAATTTTAAGCTGGGAAGTCTTGAGCATGATGTCTCTCCGAGTGATCTCAGTAAACTCGAACAGCTAATTGTAAATCACAAGTCTGCATTTTCTTTTGATGATCTTGATTTGGGTCATGTTAGAGATTACGAACACAGGATTGATTTAACCGATGATGTGCCAATCAAAAAGAGATATAGGAAATTCCCCTAAATTTGGTTAGTGAAGTCATGAAACATTTGTCAGGCATGTTAAATGCAGGGGTCATTGAATCTAACAAGTACTGACAAGTTTCGTTAGATCCCAGAGATAAAGAAAAATCTGCATTTTCTGTTGGTCAGTGTGGATTTTATCAATATACAGTCCTTTCAATGGGCTTCAAAAATTAGACGGCTATGTTGCAAAGGATGATCGAAAGAGTAATAGGTTCTTGTAAATTGGAGGGGTGCCAATTGTTTCTCGACATATAATTATATTCTGGGAAACGGTTGAACCGAGTCTAGAAAGATTGGATATTGTTTTTCGTAAGTTGGCCTAAGCAGGGCTAAAGCCGAAGCCCGAAAAGAGTTGTCTGTTGAGAAAGCGGTTCGAGTACTTTGGTCTGAAAAGCTAAGTCCAAAACCCAAAACAGTCAAATCTTTTATTTGGGAAAAGTGTCATGATGTTGATTGATGAGCTCACTACAGCTCCGGTGCTAGCTTTTGCAGAAAACTGTGAGGTTTTCCATAAATTCTGTCAATGCCTGGATAGATGTCCTCTGGTACCTCAGTGTTGTGTGACCTCACGCGAAGGCCATTGTGCACCCAGAGTGACCTGCCAATACATGAAATATAGCAACTCAAAAACCAACGCTCTAACCAACTGAGCTAAAGGGAATTTACCGCAAGCCGGGTGGCTAGTAGACGCTGTAGTTGCTGTAGGGATCTTTACTACATATGACAGTACTATGACAAAGAATTTGTATTGCAAACTGATGCAAGTACTTCTGGTTTGGTAGCTATTTTTTATCATCAGTATCAAGGTGAAAACAATGTCAAACCAGTCATTAACTATGCCAGTAGAACTGTAACTCAAGCAGAAAGCAAATATCCTGCTCACAAACTTAAAATGCTTGCATTAAAATGGGCTATGTGTGGTTAAGTTCAGAGACTATTTAATAGGCAGCAAGTCTGTGGTTGAAACTGACAATAACCCACTCACCTATTTGTTAACCACTGCCAAATTGGATGGCACAGGGCACAGATGGGTCTTGGAGTTGTCCATGGATAACTTTGAATCATGTGTATCATCCTGGCAAATCAAACGTAGTCGCAGATAGTCTGTCTCATATGTATTATGATGAAAGCAAATCTGTTGATAAAGACACAATTCAAGCTTGGTATCCATGAATGGTTTGGTTGCTTGTGTCGCTGTCAGTGGTGCAACTTTTCCTACTGAAGTAGTTGATGCCATTCAGATGGTGTCCGAAGAGGAAATGTGCGATGCTCAGCGGACTGATCTTGGTATCAAATTTGTGATTGATGCTCTTGAAACTGGTCAGAAAATCTGAGTATTGATTGTTCACTTGAAAGCAAATGGTTGTCATCTTGAAATCAAAGATGGAATTTTGTACAGACATAGAACGCTCAAAGGTGGTGTGGAGTATCAGTTTGTGCTTCCTATGGAGTACAGAAAGAAAGCTTTCCAACTACTCCACAGCAAAAATGGTCATTTTGGTTTTGAACATACTGTAGATCTCTTTCGGAGTAGATCTTACTGGCCAAAAATGCAAAATTATGTAGAAAAATGGGTCAAATCTTGTAAACAGTGTGTCAAAATAGAATCTTGGTGTGACAAAGCTCCATTGCATCATATTCCTTCAACTTATCCAAAGGAATTGAAGTGCATTGATTTCTTGAAGCTGCAAAGAGCTGTTGGTGGTTTTGAACACATTCTTTGTCATAACTGACCATTTCTCGCGGTACTATATTGCTGTACCCACAAAAAAAAATTAGTGTTAATTGATCATGTAATCAAGCCCTACGGAATTCCTTCCAAAATTCATTTAGATCAAGGCAAAAGCTTTGAATGTGATTTGATCAAAGAAATGTGTCAATTGTTAAAAATCACAAAGAGTAGAACTACTCCATACCAGGCGATGGGTAACGGGCATTGTGAACGATTCAATCGCACTCTTCTTGTTATGCTGGGTAACTTTGAGTAGTTAACAAAAGTACAGGTGGAAAGATCATGTTGCTAGTCTTGTACATGCTTACAATTGTACCACAAATAACAGTACTGGTTATTCTCCTTTCTTCTTGATGTATGGTCGAAATCCTTAATCGCCTGTAGATTTAGCATTTAGTTTGTGTTAGTGTTAGTGTTATTGTTTTAATGCCTCATCAGCACCTGAGTGGGCTATGTAGAGGCTCTCTAGGGTAAGATTGATTATCTATAGTTGGTAGTAGAAACCAGAAGCATGTAAAAAATCAATAATTGTCTGCGTTGGATAGCTGGAGCAGGTTGTGCAATGCGCACTGTCCTGTTTTAGCCACTGGGGATAGAGGACTTCACCCCAAGTGTTTCCACCCTCGCCGCGTGGAGGAATAGCACTGAAGAATTGTCATATTCAGAGTATAAGTTGGTGAATTGAAGGAGTGATTGGAACAAGCTTAGATTCAGATTCATTTGTTTTGCCCACTATTATTACAAAAACGTTAAAAATACAGAGATTTTCATTTAATAAAATATTGAGCAGAGTGACTCCTCTAAGATGATCATGACAGCGCTGCCGAGGGGCCACCCACAAACCAACACTAACTGTAGAAAATTGCAATAATGTCAGCGCCATTTGCCAGCGAGTCCATTTTCACAATTAGCATTTGACTAGCTTATGACTGCACGAAAACAAGTTGAGATTTACAAAGTACAGCCAAGCAAAGGCATGATGCAAAAGTCAGGTGCTGTGTTAAGTGTTGGCAAAATTAAGAATAAGTGGGAAGATGAAATCTGCATTGTAATTGGTCAACCAAATACTGACATACCAGTATATCAAAAGAGAAGAGAAGAAAGGTAGAGTTCACAGAAATTTGCTCCTACCAATCAATCACATTGGTGAAGAAATGAAAAACTGTAAAAAGTCAAGGAAATGATGTGTCATGTGAAAATAAGCAAAGTAGTAGTGAAGAATCTGTAATCGTGAGAACAAGAAGAAATGTAAATGATGGTCAAAATGTCGAAAATGAAATGTTGTAACTTTGATGAAAATGTGACTGTTAATGAGAGGGCAAATGAAGCTGACAATGATGCTAATGCAGAAATTGTAACGACTTAAAGACACCAGTGGAGATTATATTGTAAAAAGTGTAGGTACTGAGTATTTTGTTTACATATTAATTTTTAACTGGTTTTATATTGTTATTACTGCAAAACCTTAAAAAAAAGAAGAGATACAATTATTTTGGATCTGAATTATCAAGTATTGTTTGCATTATTGCGATTATATGCCACAATTCCTGTGGTTTAAAATTTGGAATTGTATCACGTAGTGCCAGAGGGTGTGAGTTACCTTGGTGTATATATCTTTGTATAGGTATGTATTGTACTCACTGCCTCTATTGTGTTTTATTGAATCTATTGATGGCTTACAACAGTTTCGCTGGCTCACTGCATCAGCTAGATGCAGAACGCTGGTAGGGGCTGCCATCTTGCAGGAGGAATTCCTCCCGGTAGGGTGCGTGCACATCTCTGCTTTAACATTGGAAATGCGTGGACCGGAACGTCTTTCCCAGTCTAAAAATAGCACAGTCAACCAGAATATCTGGAACCATTTCATTTTTCATGTTAATGGAGATAAGTTTAACTTATTGGCAAGGTGTGGGCAAAAAGTTGACATTAAGGAGGGGAAACTCTCCAGAGGCTCTGCTCAGCTGCCCCTCAGCATTAGTATGTATTGAAGATGCATATAAAAATGGGTGATTACCACATATAATCTGTTTGGACTAATCAGCAGCACCGTTGTTGCCCTTCCAAACTCCTGCTGAGGGGCAGCTGAGCAGAGCTTCTGGAGAGTTTCCCCTCCCTAATTTCAACTTTTTGCCCACACTATCACCTTGCCAAAGTTAAACTTACCTCCATTAACATGAAAAATGAAATGGTTACAGATATTCCTGCATATCTACCTGCTTATGCCACATTATGCCTGTTGAATGGTGGTGATTGCTATATAGCACTCTACAAAAGTTACTTTTTGTGGAATATCTCAAAATATATTGATTTTAGGGCATCAATAAGTATTAAAGATGAATAAAAAAAGTGGTTATTGCGGATATTTTGGTACCAATTTCATGTATGTATCTTGTATAGTTCTCGAGATATAGGCTTTTTTTTACGATTTTCGGAGCGAAAAAAATGTTACTTTACAAAATGGCCTATAGGGGCCTGGGTTTTTTTTTCATCAAATTAAAACATTTTTGGTATTGCTGTACTTCTTAGACCTAAATGCCTCAGAAAATGATGATGGCGCAAAACTTTCTGACAGTTTTTGAAAAAGGGCCCACCCTACTCAAGCAAGGCACTGAAGAATTCAGTCACAAGTTCCCCATAGCTGTTGATGTGTTGGATGGTCAGACACGACTACAGAGTGGCTGTCCAACAAGGTCAAACTTCTCAAGTCACCCTGATAAACTCTGCTCTACGAATCGAGAAGAGAAATTGAATGAAGTCCAAGGTGCTCCTCCCTTTGATACATACGTCAGGAACCAGTTCAACATCTTCTGCAACTATTTGTAGATGCGACAGACATTGCTCAGCTCTAGAAACGTCTCGTCAAGTCTTCTGATCTCGTCCATCAAAGGGTGGGTGGGTGATTAGGGTTTTACGTCCTGTATTTCTGCACCAGTTGGGCTAATTAGGACAGGCAGAGACCATGGCAATGAGACGAAGGATGAAACAGCCATCCAACTTAGGCTCGACCGGGAATCGAACCCGGGACCCAGCGGTTGGAAGCCCAGAGCGCTACCTCTGAGCTAGGCCCCTGCCCCCTTCCATCAAAGAGCTACACCATAAATTAGCACACATGACCTCTCAATACAACAACACTCCCCCCCCCCCCCCCCCGCCTCCCCTACTACAATCAATTGGCAACCTCTTAATAAAGGTTGAGCAAAACTGCAGGCTTAATTTATTGGCTTAATTCTGTGTTAAATCAAGGTGAACGTCATAACTATTCAAATTCTACTTATACATTACAAGCTTATAATATCATATATAGTTGTGTTATTATATCAAAGAAAGTTGCATCATTAGTATAAATATTTTAGTAACAGTATAATTCAGGTTTTACATTTATTATATTACATGCTTATCATACAAAGTTAATATTATGTGTCGATGAAAGTTGCAGCATTAGTAGAAGTATTTTAGTAATTCATGTTTTACATTTATTTTCAGACTGAAGCTTGATTGGTGTGACTCGGAAGAAGTGCTGCCAGTTTTTCTGCTGAGAAGAAACGAGCTGCATTGATATTGGAAATAGTGTCGAAATTGGCGCCAAGTGCTTCGCTACTCTCAAGGATTTGGCGAAGGTGACTGATAAGTGTTATAAGAATCTTGTGAAGCTGCTACGGGAGTATTACACTTACAAAAACGCCTATGAACTATGATGTGTACCCAGTTAGGTGATAGTCAAGGCACGTTCTACTATTTATGACAATTTATTTTGTATGACAAAATGCTGCCCATGGGTGCTGCCTCTTTATGCTGCATCGTCAGCTGCTCTTATATGGATTTAGCACAACAAATTCCTTCTGAAGTCTGCAATCCTCCATGATTTTCTCTTTTTGCAGCCCACCTATATTCAATGCCAGCAAGATCCTAACACTTTTCTGCACTAACGCAATTCTCTATAGGCTTATTGCTTCACACAAAACTGAAGGTCCTGCCAAAATAATAAGCTGTAAATCAAATAGAGGGCAGATTAGCTAAATCAAAAAATGAACAAAGAAGAGGAGGTTGGATCCTTACTCACACTGAATTATAATATGCACTTGGCAAACTACAATTTGCCACCCAAGTAATTCCTGTAGGTTTGGCTTTCATTTGGAGACAGCACATATACACTGTGTTATGTGTTATTGTTTAACGCCTCATCAGCACCTTCACATATACACTAATGGAGACCCCAAGTGGTGACCACGATTGGGGCTCAATTGTGTCTCATGTTTCACTTTAAAAGATGGCTGGAACAGACAGACAGACTCAAAGCCATTATGTTACAATGACAATGACACTGACAGGAGCCTCTGAAGAATTTAAGCCACACTTGACACAAGCGGCATCCACATCAAAAGCATAGACAAAGGATGTACCTATTTATGGACATTTTGAGCAAGGTAGGCACATGTGGAGGCGTTATTCCCAAGAGGAGGTTTTATATGAGCTGCCCGATTTGGTTATGTGTAAACCTGTCATCAACTTGGGACCTATGTTCTGGGCATAGGCAAACATGCAGGGCTGCCCACCACATGGGTAGTGGTTGAGGTTAAAACTTGTGTCCAAGTCTCACTCATAAGTGAGGTTACAGTGTATTGTGTAAAAACCAGCCAAGTTTCACAATGTTCATTGCACCTTATCTTGCCAAATTTCTCTTTTTGTCAACGATTCACATTGCATAAAGTGACTGTTTGGGTTGGCTATGATTTTATTCTGGATTTTCTCAATATGTTTGTTTAGCGCTGTGTCTTGCATCAAGCCTTGCATAATTTCTCTTTGACCTTATCGGTCATCGTGACCTTTTTCTGTCTGCTGAGGTCAATTCATTGTAGGTCATCTCAGCCCCTTTGCCGGTATAGATACCTTATTGTCTTATATTGGCTCATTAACCTCCTTATTCCTCCTTTTATTGGGGGGGGGGGAAGGTGGGGGGGGGGGGGGGTTGATACAGATAAGGTCATGTGGGTCATCTGAGGTCATGGGTTGAGGTGGGTGGGTGATTAGGGCTTTACGTCTTGTATTTCTGCACCGGATGGGCTAATTAGGACAGGCAGTGACCATGGCAATGAGACGAAGGATGAAACCGCCATCCAACTTAGGCTCGACCGGGAATCAAACCGAATGGAACCCGGGACCCAGCGGTTGGAAGCCCAGAGCGCTACCACTGAGCTAGGCCCCCGCCCTTGTTTTTATGCAAGACATGCGGACATGTCTTCTTGTAAAAGAGGGGGTAATGTGATGACCTTAGCCTAGGTCATTGACCCAGTGTACTGGTTGCCCTCTGGCCTATGTGACTGGCCAGGCAATTTAGCAACCCCATCTAGGGTATATATAAGGATGAAGTTCACTATGAGTCAGTGCTTGTTAGATAGTTGTCTAGGATGAACATGAGGCAGGGCAAGGCCTATTAAACTATAGAAACTACATATTTTTTGTCATGAGTCAAGTCTGTTAAATTGAAGGAACTCAAGAACCTTACAAATTATGATTAATGCTCAGACAATGACTGTTTTTCAGGGAAAGCAAATTCGAGCACTTCCAGCAGTGCTACCCCTACTGGTGGTGATGCATGATGAGGTTAGCCCCCTCTTGTGATTTTGTTTGCGATGCAAGGACAACACAGACTGAAGAGAGGGTGTTGTGCAATGGGGTCAGAGACTAGCCTCTGACGGGTTGGCCTGCTGGTGCAAATGGCATTACCCTAGGGTCTCCATCCTTTCTGTCCACTTCAATAGCTCAATCTATCAATGTCCTACTTACTACCGCAAGGGCACGGGATGTGACCGACCTTGAATATTCGAAGCTTAGGATGAACAATTTAATAGGGCTTATGTTAATGCTCAGGCAATAACTGTGTTTTTCAGGGGAAACAAATTCGAGCCATAATACTGGGTCACAGCTTTGAAGGTAGCCTAAGACAACACCTTGAGGGAATGTCCACCAGTGCTACCCCTACTAGTGGTGATGCATGATAAGGTTAGCACCCTCTTGTGATTTTGTTTGCGATGCAAGAACAACACAGACTGAAGAGGGGGCGCTGAGCTATAGGATCAAAGACAAGCCTCTGATGGGTTAATATATTCAAAGCTTAGGATGAACCATCTCCATAGGGCTTTTGATTAATACTTAGTTTTTCAGGGGCAACAAATCCGAGCTGTAATCCTGGGTCACAGCTCTGAAGGTAGCCTCAGACATCACCTTGAGGTTACGTCGACCAGTGCTACCCAACTCTATGCTGCAGAGAAAATTAATGTGGCCTATTTGTTTATCATCAGTGCAACTGGTGGGTCGAAGAGGAGCTAACTTTCTGACCATATGACATTGATGCCCCATATAACATTTAACTTCCCCGACATCATTCTGCTGGAAATTAGGAAGAAAGGGCTCGTGCAAAATGTGCCTGTTGCCACCATAAATGATAATATGTTGCAGTTAGTCCTCATCATTCAGAATGTCTGCCAACCTATTGTTTGTATTCCACCTGTAGGCATACTTGGCCATCTGTCACCAAAGACATTTTAGTAGGACTGACAATGACTGGCAACCAACAAACATTTTAGTAGGACTGACAATGCCTGGCAACCAACAAAGGTGCACTGCAATCCAAAGACTAAATGCTCTGATGCAGCACATTGCCATTCGTAAAAGACTTGTGAACTTTGTAATCAATCACGAAGCAAAACTCAAAGACAATATCCATCTGACGGAATCATCAAAAATGAACTTATGCAGATTCGTTGCAACAGTCATTAAGAAACCTCACCTTGACTTCACACAGAAATTTTGATGAACTGGTCCTGGTTGCATATCCTCCCCAAGACAATATGACACTTCAAAATCAATATAACAACAAACCTGATAAAGTAGGGTGGGTGGGTGGGTGGGTGATTAGGGCTTTACGTCCTGTATTTCTGCATCAGTTGGGCTAATTAGGACAGGCAGAGACCATGGCAATGAGACGAAGGATGAAACAGCCATCCAACTTAGGCTTGACCGGGAATCGAACCCAGGACCCAGCGGTTGGAAGCCCAGAGCGCTACCTCTGAGCTAGGCCCCCGCCCTATAGAAACAGGTAGACATGAAAGACCATTAATACCTGTAGAAGAGAGACTATGTACGAGATGTAACTTAAATTAGTAGTAGTAGTAGTAGTATTATTGTTTAACGCCTCATCAGCACCTGAGTGGGCTATGTAGAGGCTCTCCAGGGTAAAATTGATTATCTATAGTTGGTAGCAGAAACCAGAAGCATGTAAAAAATCAATAAGTGTCTGCGTTGGATAGCTGGAGCAGCTTGTGCAATGCGCACTGTCCTGTTTTAGCCACTGGGGATAGAGGACTTCAGTGTTTCCACCCTCGTCGCGTGGAGGTCCAGGACCTTCAGGGGCCTAACTTAAATGAAGTTGAGGATGAGATACACTCATTAATAATATGTCCAAATAACACACCACTTCGCCTACGACTGTTTGATCTAGCTAGAGTTTACATATATGATTTTGACATAATGAATGACACCAATAAATTTAGATCTATCATGTGTTCAAAGGAATCTGAGCTACTGAGGTGCCTGGGAAAATTCTTAATTGATATTGATATGTGAGTTATAATATTATGTTCTCCATCTTCTGACACTGTACAGTATACATACATAGATGTTACTATAAACATTATTTAAAAAAAATTAAGTCTGGGGGCTGGAACCGCGTTACTAGTATAACATATGCTACAAATTTTATTTGAACATTTCTGTATTTTCTGTATTCCTGTATTTTCTGTTCTTTATTTTATTTATGACATATATGTAAGTCTCAGATCGGGGGCCAGCCCCAAATCGGGGGCCGATCCATGATCAGGGGCCAGACCATTGTTCATGACGTCACTAAACAATCGTATAAATAATTCACCTAGATTTAAGCTACTTTTTGTTGATAACAAAACCTTTATAATGATCATTGTTCGTGACGTCACTAAACAATCGTATAAACAATATGTTGATAACCCTGGTTGATAACGAAATCTTTATAATGATCAAAATGATCAAAAACACATTTTTGTCTGTTTAATTTTTTCTCTTTTATTGTAATAGGCCCAATAGACTCTATAAACATGCAGTTACAATTTTATATTTCTTTTAATTGGTATCTCATTAATTTATGAATTTCTTTGGTTTGGCAGTCTTCAATATGAAAATTTGTCCCATTTTGTGTCTGTAGTTGCTGCAGACATGTTCCCTCCTTCCAAAAACCAGCACTGACACTGGCTATACCTTTACTCATTGCTGGATTCAGTCTGTACAGAACTAGCTGTCCATCGGAGGGCTGGAACATGGGTTGCCTTGCCGTCACACTGAACTTTTCTAAAGGGTATTGAGTAGAAGCTGATGTCATATTCATCCCGGCTGGTAATTTGGTATGGTGAACCTTGTTATATGAAGAACAATAAACCATGGATTCTGTTAAGATTAGTGATTACTTTTTATTTTAAGCATTTATAGGCTTTCAGAAAAAGTTATTTTACAATATATTGAGAAATTTTGTGAAACAAAGAAACTCGTTTTTTCTACAACATACTTACTTCAATATTTTGAGGCAAATTTTGTACATTATAGTACTGAGTATTGAATTTGTTGTTGTACAGTTTTGTAGTAATCACTGATATTCTGCAAATTGAAAATAATAAACATACATTTTATTCAGTGATATCCATGTTATCATTAAGCATTAAAATAAAACTCACCATCTGCTGCATTTCATTGAGGGGTATTCGTGCAAATTCTTGTTGAGTTGACTGTAACATCTCCAACATTTGTACATAATCTCCATTGTCTTGATTCTCTTCCTGATCTGCTGCCTGTGCTTCTGCTTCAATTTCCATGTCTATTTCTGCATTCAATTCTTCAATTTCTTCTTCTCCAATCTCAACATCTAAATTTGCCGAATTCAAGAATTGTCTCTCCCCTTCTGTCAAACCAGTATATGGTATCTGAGAATAAAATAGCGATTATATGTGACGCACCATGTAAAAAGGGGGCTAATGGGTGGATTTTTCAAAAATTAGTTTTTGATGGCAAGTAATTGTCTAACATGTGTAGTTTATGGAAATGTAAAAAATTTCCAGATATCTCAATATTTAGTGGTCATTTGGGGTATTTGAAAATTTGATGTTTTCGCGCACATAACCACTGAGACGTAATGAGCAGCGACACAGGCACTTGTTAAACTATGCATTACGTTTTATGGCATATTTTCGTTATCTGTCGTTCAAAACTTACGTGATTTGGATATGTGATAATGAGGTAACTTTTCTATACTCAACTAAAATTGTGAGCTGCTACAATAATCACTTTTTGTAAAATTTAACATTAAAATTGGCGTCTTAAAAATCCGGTTTCCGACGTAAAAACAACCTCTGTATTTGGTTTTTTATCTCGGTTGCTCATTCACCAACAATTACCAAAATCTAGCATTGTGTTTGTCATGACATTTTCTAAATTTTTCTGGAATTTCATCATTATATGTGCAACATTTTTAACACAATTGAGCATCAAACATGGGCTACCAGCTGAGGTTAATATTCTTACTATAGAAGCCTACTAGTGCCACACACAACTCCTTTTTTTTTTTTTAAGTTTTTTTTCTACATAATATCTGAATGTTTTTAGATTTGTGTTTTTTGATACAATTTTTTTTAGATTTGCGTTTTTTGCTGCATAGAAATCAAATTTTTTTTAACTTGCGTTTTTTGATACATATTTCTTTGGATTTGTGTTGTTTGATACATAATTTTTTTAAATTTACGGTTTTGTTGCGTAACTTTTTTAATTTGCGGTTTTTGATACATCATTTTTTTCATATGCGTTTTTTTCTACATAATTTTTTTTGCCATTTTTTGGTACATCATAATTTTTTTTGGTGTTATTTCCCACATATTGTTTTTCAGTATGCATTCTTTGCTACATGATATTTTTTCATCTGTGTTTTTGGCTACATAATTTTTTTTTCCAGGGTGCATTTATGCAAAAATAAAATTTTATTTTGCAGTTTTTATCATTTGTGACTTTTGCTAAATAATTCGTTATTATGTGTTCTTTGCTACATGATTGTTCATCTTTTTTGATTTTTGCTACGTAACATTTTTTCACTTTGTTTTATCCAACATAATTTTTTTCAGCATGTGCATTTTTTTATACGCAATTTTTTTGAGTTTGTGTTTTTCATTACATAAATTATTCTAAATTATATATATATTTTTTACATTACATTTGAATCTTTTTTGCTATTATTCGCAAACATTTGCGAATAAACGCAAAACTATTCAACTCCTTCTAGAACCAATTGAGCAGAATAAAAAAATTATGTAACAAAAAAACACAAATTCGGAAAAAAAATTATGTGGCAAAAAACTTTAATATTTGCGAATAAATGCAAATATTTGCGAATAAATGCAATATTATTTAACTCCTTCTTGAACCATTTGAGTGAAAACGAAAAAAAAAAAAGTGGCCAAAAACGCCAAAAAAAAAAAGTTGTATGAGGCACTAAAAGGCTTCCATATATGAGAGTTAGAACATATAGAACTAAAAAGGGACAGCACTAATTTTGATCTAATGCTAAAATTATGACAAATATACCAAATGATAGCTCAAAGGCTCTACTTTAGGTATACAGCTAATGATGCTCTGAGTATTATTTTGGACAAATTGGGGGACATCATAAAAAGGTCAGTTTTTCTAGAAAACAAGCATGGTGACCCCTCTTTTTTATTGTCTCATATAGATTATTATAATAAGTTACAGTCGGGTACAATGTTATATTAAATTCATATGGCTGGACATTTTTTAATTGCAAGATTTGTAAAAAAAAATTCCCTTAAAAAATTAGACTTTTTGAATTGGCTTGCATTTTCTTTGGATCCCCTGAAAGTATTGTTCTCTTTTGAGTTTCTAATGAAAATGGTCTCAAAATGTTCCTGAAAGTCCACTGCATGCAATAACATCACCTGCTTTTATAGTTATAGCATTGCAATTAAATTATTAATTATTAGGCTGGATATGAGTCGGAATGAGTGGGGAAAAGCACAAGAATAGAAAACATCCAATAATTTGAAAATTAGCATGCTGACCCCCCCCCCCCCCCCACCCCCCCCAATTTGTTTCCATATTTTAGCTTTATTATCCCAGGCAGAGGTTTGAGGTAATGCAGACCAATTGTAGACTGCAGAACTTGATTAATTTCTTTATTTGTAGATCTAGTAACATTGCCAAGCTGTTCCTAACTTGACACTGTTGACTTTCTGTATATATACTCCATTAACAAGTTATACATGTAGTGTGTGTGCAGGTGGATTTGTCACACTTAATTTCTGAAGCAGAACTCCAACGCTATTGTATATACATTGATATAATTTGGTATCTTATTAGTCTGTATGGCCAAGTTGTGACTTTTGATAGTCTCATTGACATGTCTCAACTTTGTTTGAAGGATTTGGGAAAACATTTTTACAGATTATTTTGCTTTTCCAAAGCAGTCCTCGAATACTACCGCACCTACATGCTTTGTTATTATATGTCTAAAATATTTTATTTGTGCCTTTTGGTGTCCTTATGGCCATAAATACTATAGAATATTGTGAAAAATTCATGTTTTCTAAAGCCTGTATCAACGGGGTCTCACCTACTAGTGTACCTAAACACATGTTATTTGTCTTCTAAAATGTCTATATCGTAATACTTTAAATTTCGAAGCTTCATTTTGACATATATTGCCCTTTCTTTTTTATAATTGTGGAAATTATGCAAAAATTGCTGAACTTGTGTTGTTTGCTACATTTCATAACCCCTGGTACTCTATGATACACTGATATCACAAACCTTTGGAGAATTAAGCGTACAGTGCCTTACAGAGGTATCCTGGACCATGCATGCTAGCAAATATGCCCCCCATTATAATTCTTCTCATGACATAAAAGACACATGCATTAATCACACAAGTTTTTTCAGATGAATATTTAATGATATCAATAAAAAGATGCAGAAAATCAACTATTATATACAGCTGTAACATTATGCAATCACATGCATGCTAAATCCCTTTAATCAGGCAATTTGATAAGATGCTATTGTTGAACCCAGAATTCTTTTTTTTTTTGTTCAGACATACCCTACTTGTCATATAGTGGTTATACTGGGGAACTTTCATTTGATATTTTCGGCACTTATCAGGTGAATGCAGGAATCTGATAGCAGCTGTTGATAACTTCTTCTTTCTGCTCCACCCAGGTTGATTAGCCACTGTACCTTTAGCTTTGAATTTGCGAAATAATGCATCCAACTGTGTCTTTTGAAATATTCAGTATCTTAGCTATTTTTGTATCATTTTCCTTGCTTGTGCAATGCCAAAATCTCTTCTCTGATGTTTTTGTGAGTATTCTCTTGTTTGAGCCATGTCTCCAGTTGACAATGACATGAATCTAATGATTTAAGGCAGTGATTAAAACTGGAACACCAGCACTCAATAACCCAATTAAAGCTGCTTGTTTTCAGTTTTTGTTATTCACTATTTGAACTGTTTGAACAACCCCAGATTTGCTAATCTGCTCTTTTATGAGTGATTGCATGTAGGGGTTGAATAATTTTAAGAAGACAGCTATAATTAAAAGTAGTATATCGTGATTCATCAGAAAAAAAAAACCTTGTCTCGTATTTGTTTAGTTGGTATATTTAAAGCAAAAAAAAAACAGCTAATATGCAAAAAAATCACACAAAATCAGGTCATGCCTGCCATTTGAGTGCACGGTCTGACTAAACTTTAGCCATTATTTTACTCCCTGGGTAATATACTTGAAATAAAAAAATCTAATATTGTAAAAAAAAAAAAGATAACAAGAAAGGTGTGGTGTCCTGTATATGCTGAGGTAAAATACCCCACCCTTAGGGAAAATGTGTACCATAGTGTGGACACCTAGCCTATATCATCTCATCATTACATCTACCCCTGCCAGTTGTTCATGTAAGCTGACTAAGCTTCAGTAGCATTGAGGCATTTAACAAAAAAAGGATAATGTATGCCTGTTATAATGAGTGAATGAAAAGATTAGAATAATTATGAAAATAAATCATCATTTTCCAATTTCTGACTGAACTGATATCTTTGAGGTCAATTTATGATTATTATGAATAAATATATTTAAGAAACACATGTGATAGGTCAAGTCAAGTGCAATCCCGGCAAAATTTTGAGACATTGTTTATGTCTGGGCCATTATTTCTTGATACATTTTGTATTGTTGCTATTTTTTGTTACAAGGTAGACTATTTACAACAAAAAATGTCACAAAATAATATTTTGTCAATCATTGAGATCATTGAAATAAAAAAAAGCCTGATTGTATCCAGGTCAGCAGGTGCTTTCTAGGCCAGAACAGTCTTCAGGCTTAAGACTGGCCCAATTTTTTTTTATAATTACGCATGCGTGGCTTGCTTGCATTATCCCGCCAATTTCGCAGTTATGACGTCACCACCCGTAAGCCCCCTTTTCCCGTGGCGCGCCACATATATTAAACTTCACTTTATATTTTTCTAAGTGTTATTCTTTTTAAAAGAAATAAAGATTCAAATTAAAATGTTTAATTATTCCAAATTTGTACCTGTTCATGAACCGGAGTTGCAAAGTTAGGTCTGCTGAAGAACAGCTGGTATGGTGTTGAAGGTCTTGTTGATCTATTGATTCTGTTGTTGTAATTGTAATAGAATTCAGGTAATTTATCAACCCAGTTCAAGTCATTTACCATTTGTGCCCTGAAGTATTCTGTCATGGTTCGGTTGAACCTCTCCACTCTTCCTTGTGCCTGGGGATGGTAGGGTCGTCCATGCATCTGGATAGTCTCGAAAACTTTAACAACCTCTGCCAAATCGGAATTTCTGAACTCTTTCCCATTGTCAGATTGTAAAATTCGGGGAGGGCCATACAGGTAAATGAATTGCAGCACAACATCAGCTATTTCTTTGGCAGACTTTTCTTTTGTGGCTTTGCCAAATCCTAGTCGTGAGAAACAGTCAATTATGTTACATACATAATTATAGCCTTTGCAGGTCGGCATCTTTTTTAAGTCAATTTGCCATCTAGAATTTGGATAAGTAGCTGGAATTGGTCTTCTTGTTGTCGCTGTCTTGGGCAGATCAATGGCTTTCTCGCACTCCATGCAGTTAATCTGTGAAATACAGATGCTAAATTTCAGTCATGGTGGTATAAATGCATTGAAATTTGGGGTATAAGGTTATTCCAATAAATCCAAAAGGGAAAAAGTTAAATAAAATGAAAGAAACACTGACCTCTGTCTTGAATATGAGAGCAATATTTTCTCTAACAACTGGGAACACAGATCTTCGCAGAGTCTCATAAATAGTATCACTCTTTCTGTGGTCTTTCTTATGATTGTGTATGACTTTCAGAATGAGTTCATCCCTTGTTAAACACTGCCTGTGGGGTACTTCCAAGTCTGTGCTCTTTCTGTATACACATTGTGACTTAGAATCGAAAAAGTAATTTTCAAGAATCTTCTTTATCCTCCGTACAGATATTTCAGGTTGTCCCATGCAGTTCAATATCTTCACAGCTTCCCATTTAGGATTTTCTTCTTTGAGTTTGGCAACACTGATGATACTATCAAACTCCTGCCAGAACCATTCCGGATTTGGGTCTTTTGAGAATGGTTTTTTCTTCTTCTTAACAATCAGAAATCCTTCATCCTCAATACCTTGAGTACACTGGCTATCCATTGACTGATTCTCCATTGTTCAATTAACTTAACAAGTGGACATTTAAAACGTCACCTGCAGTTAGGCCTGCAGAATGGTCATTGTTATCATTGATTACGTCATCATAAGGCCTGCACAATGGTTATTGTTTTCATTGAAAGGTGACGTCACAAACCAAACTGGCCCCTGATTAGGGACTGGCCCCCGTTCTGGGGATGGCCCCTAATCTGAGTCTTACATATATATCATGGATGATATTTTACTGTCAATAAAAATTATGTATATATGTTCACCGTCAGCGTTCATTCAAACACCCTAGAGCTAGGAGGCCCACTGGAGGCTTAGCTGTGATCTTCAAAAATACCCTCAGCAACCTTGTTAAAATGAATGAATATTTAATATGGCTGAATATATCACAGAAATCAAAACCCCTATTAATTGTGGGTGGCACTCATTTTCCACTGGCAGGTTCTCAAACATAACTTCACAGTAACTTCGATGATGTTTTCAGTGACCTAATACATGTCAGGATATAGCAAAGTCTCTTGAAATAATGCCCTATGTAGCTCTTTGTGGTAACCTCAATAGTAGAACTGGTAAAATAATTGATTTTGAACAAGTGATAGAAGGTCAAGACTTAAGCCTGTGTCACACTGGGCGATTTAGCTGTAGTAAACCCGTAGTATTACGCAATTTTTACGCATTGTGCTACCCGGCTCCAACCCGGCGGCTACAATACTACCACCCGTGGATACCCGGCGATACCCGGCAAGCACCCGTGGGACCCGTGCTTGCATGGCACAATCGTAGAAATCTCCTGGGTGTCCAAAAAATAAAAAATACCCGTGGGAGCCGGCGGGTGACCCGTAGAACCTGCCGAGTCACCCGTAGAACCCGGCGGGTAACCCGTGGAAGCTGGCGGGTAACCCGGCAGGTAACCCGGCAGGTAACCCGGCAGGTAACCCGGCAGGTAACCCGTAGAACCCGGCGGGTGCTGCCCCGCCCCTTTTTCCGCCAGAACCCGTCTCCAACCCGGCGGAAAAAGCTGTTACATAACTGTTACGTCACTCTACGGGTTCACTACGGCTAAAACAGCCTAGTGTGACAGGGGCTTTAGAGTTAATATCTAGATCTTATGATAACTCATCCCATATCTTCAGACCAAGATTCAGTAGTAACTGGGACTCAATCAGGCAAACTAGAGATCAAACACACAACAATTTTGGTAAGGAACTCATAAACCTATATAAATCCAGTGGCGGTGGGTTGGGTGGGTGATTAGGGTTTTATGTCCTGTATTTCTGCACCTGATGGGCTAATTAGGACAGGCATGGACCATGGCAATGAGATGAAGGATGAAACAGCCATCCAACTTAGGCTTGACCGGGAATCGAAACCAGGACCCAGCGGTTGGAAGCCCAGAGCTAGGCCCTCTGAGCTAGGCCCCCTCCCGTAAATCCAGTGGCATTAGGATAATTAATGGCCTAGTGAATGCTGAAAACACAAATAACTTCACAAGCTATGCCTCACTAGGTAAAAGTGTTGTAGATTACCTGCTCAGTAGTAAAGATATGTACACTAATGGACTTTAAATATGCATAACTGCGGGTTTGTACAACATGTTTTACCTATGCTTTTTTAAAGTCCATTAGTGTATAATTTACTGATAGACTTCAGAATAGGCAATAAACTTGTAGAATATGACCACACACCACTCATATTTGAAATTAATGTCAACAGGGAAACTCCCCTTAATACATTCAATGATAAAGCTAATGATGTGTGTGTGATTAGGGATTTACGTCCTGTATTTCTGCACCAGTTGGGCTAATTAGGACAGGCAGAGACCATGGCAATGAGACGAAGGAGGAAACAGCAATCCAACTTAGGCTCGACCGGGAATCGATAAAGCTAATGATAGGCCTAACCCCGACAAAAGGTATCGCTTCATCATGTTCATATTTGACAAAGATAAACTTCTGCAGTATAAACACAGTCTCAAAAGCAGGATAACCTTAGGGTGGTATCTGATAGTGTCCAACATAATGCTAACTCTGACATAGTAGTGTGTGTGTGTGTGTGAGTTATTGTTTAATGCCTCATCAGCACCTAATTGACATAGTAGTAAACTCAATGTATAATTACCTCGATTACTGTATTCAACCCACCTTTAAGAAAAAGTACATGCGATCCGCAACCAATAAATTCCCTGCCGATAGTTGGTATGACTTCGAATGTTAATTTGTTAAAAAAGCAGCCAACCATTTTGCTAAAATAAATGACCTTACAGTCCCAGCAAAAAACCTGGAGTACAAGAATCGGGTAAAAAACATATAAAAGCACTATACAGCATAAGAAACGAAGCCACCAAAAACACAACATAGATAAACTAATTACATTCCACAGTTCAAATCAAACAGAGTGTTGGAAATTATGGAATAAACTTACAACTAAATTAAGTCCATCCAACAACCTCCCTGACATTGAGACATTCCATGAGTACTTCTCTAATCAAGCTAACCCCCCGAATTGCAGCTACTTCGACAATGAACACATAAAAATATAAATGACCAATAGAAATTATGATGGAAACTGAAGTGCACACCCAATCTATAACTAATTATATTTGTGATAGTGTAATAACTGAAGAAGAGGTATTGTTACATATAAAAAAAACTAAAGCACAGTAAAGCAGCTGGTATAAACATGTAACAAATGAACTAGCAGTGCCTTTCTGTACCATATTTAACTATATATATTTGATAATGGTGATTACCCATCTTAGTGGGCAGAAGGTCTCATTAATGCTTTGCATAAAAAATTACAACCCAGATAATTATAGAAAAATAACAATAACTAAGGCCATGGCTATAATATTTGACTCAATAATTAATGCCCGACTGTATTTTAAAAATGATGCTATAGCAGTTGACGATCCCTTCCAATTTGTCTTCACACCATCGTATAGGACAACTGATTGTGTCTTTGTATTAGATACTGTAATAAGGTACCAGCAATTTCATAGAAAACTTATCTTTTTTTGTTTTGTTGACTTCACCCAAGGCTTTTGACTACATACACCGAAATGCTTTATATTTTAAACTACAGAAACAGAAAATGCTTTATATAATAATTTGTGTGTGTGTGTGATTCGGGCTTTATGTCTGTATTTTTGCACCAGTTGGGCTAATTAGGACAGGCAGAGACCATGAATATAATAAGGGTGGGTGGGTGATTAGGGCTTTACGTCCTGTATTTCTGCACCAGTTGGGCTAATTAGGACAGGCAGAGACCATGAATATAATAATGAGTATGTTTGACAATGCCCTAGCTGGAGTATATTTAGATGGTAGACCAGGTGAACCCATAGATAGCTACTGTGGGAGACTCAGCCCCATACTTTTTAATGAGTTAATGTCTGATCCCCCTAATTACCTAAATACTAATGATGAATTGGCATATATGGCACATCCTTCACACATCTTCTATATGCAGATGACATAGTCCTCATATCTGAATCTGCAACTGGTTTACAAAAGAGTATTAACTCACTGTGCATTTTCTGCTCTAAATGGCATCTAATAGTTAACATAACTAAAACTAAAGTAATAGGAACAAAAAAGTAATACAACAAAGTATATAAAATATAGACACTTACAAATACCTTGGCCACATCTTGAATGCATTTAAGTCTACCCACAATAAAATGCCAGAATAGTTATCTACACAGGCCAATAAAGCAATCTTTGCACTACAAGGTAAAACTAAATCAGCCTTAGGAAATATTCCACCAGCACTAGCATGAAAAATGTTTGACACTTACATCCTCTCTATACTTGAATACAATAACATGTTAATGTAGATAGTTAGATAGATATGTAGATATGTAGATATGTCGATAGATAGTTTAGAGAGACAGAGATAGATTTATTTGCTTTATTATATAATATAGAATATCTCACTTAATATTTGGTCTATTTTCAATCCAAAAACACGTATTGGAATCAGTATGAACTATAATACAATTCAGTCTTATTTGACGAAAATCGGACTTATATTATGGGAGCAGCAGCCTTTTAAAGTATATACAACCCCCCTCCCTGCCTACACTGATGCTGACGCTGGTAGCAGTCGGGGAGTCACTTGTGGAACTCGGCGGATTACTTCTACTACCCGTCGGCTTACTCCTAGGACCCGTAGAACCCATCGAGTGACCCGTAGAACCCGCCGAGTGACCCGTAGAACCCGCCGAGTCACCCGTAGAACCCACCGAGTCACCCGTAGAACCCGCCGAGTCACTCGTAGAACCCTTTTTGCTGCCAGAATCCGTCGCCAACCCGGCGAAAAAAGCTGTTGCATAACCATTATGTAATACTACGGGTTCACTACGGCAAACCGGCTAAGTGTGAAAGGGGCTTTAGTATAACTGGTAGTTTACACAACAGTTTTGAGTAGGAAACATGCTTAAAATGTTCAGGCATGTTTAGTAGTGTTCATAGCAGTAACTGTTGATTAAGATTAAATGTTCGATCTTAAGACTTAATATCATACTTCTCAAAAGGGGAAGATGTCACAATATGTACTTGTGGTGGCGACACTGTAGCAATGCGGCCTCTGGTGTAAGGTGTGTGTATTAAATACATCTCAACTAACAACATTTGTTCTTGATGACTGGAGCCAGAAATAGAAGATCTAAGCTTTAAACAGCCATATTGTTTTGATGACATTCATATGCTAGATCAGAACTGAGCATTTTAAAGTGGCCATATTCATTTGATGATATTCACATGCCATATCAGAACTGATCCATTTACATCTACGAAATGTACCGACTCAAGATGTGCGCACCAGCCCAGCCCAGAGAATGCTGGAAAGGATGATGAGAACATTATTACCAGTCAAAACAGGAGAGAGCAAATCCACCAAAATCAACAAAGACTTCGTGACATGAGAAAAGAGTGGTATCATGACTAACATGGAAAAGACCTCGAAACCCTGGATGGAGAAGTTGTACGCATGAGACTGTTGGTGTCGAACAGTGACAAATGGTGAAAGGCTAGGGTCAGAAGACGTTATATGACGAAAGGTCATACGAAGTCGAATATGAGGGACGACATATCGAAGAAACCCGGTTGACCTCAAAGCAAGCCAAGAGAAAGCAATGGAAGAGCCAACTCCAAATTAAGAAAAGGAGGACACCAATAAAGCAGTCGATTGGACAGTCGAACATGAAAGACAACCCAAATGATAAACAAGTTCAACAGAACATGGGAGGACAAGAAAAGGTGGCAAAACCTAAGGAGATCGAGCATCACTTAAAAGATCAAGACTTATTATTGACTTTTAAACTGTGTTTACTTAGAATTAATGCATGCTACTCATATACTCCACGTTGTTAGAGATTGTTAAAATTCTCCAAGACTTTGTATTATGATAAGTGACATAGTGTAAGAGTAATCAAGGACATTACCACAATGTTGCTGTATGAATTCTACAAAACTTTATTATAACTGGTAGTTTACACAACAGTATTGAGTAGGAAACTTATCATGCTTAAAATGTTCACACAAGTTTAGTAATGTTCATAGCAGTAACTGTTGATCGAGATTAATGTTGGATCTTAAGACTTAATATCACACTTCTCAAAAGGGAAAGATGTCACAATATGTACTTGTGGTGGCGACACTGTAGCAATGCGCCCTCTGGTGTAAGGCTTGTGTAATAAAAGGTGCGGCCCCTAAAAACTTGCACAAGGCATCTCTACTTTCGTGATAGCTCTAGGTTACTCAAATGCTTATAAAATCAAACAATCAGAATTTACTTATTGATTTATTTGTTGTTCATCTGAAAGGACAATTGAACTAATTGATTGAAGATTTAGTGAGCCTAATTGACTATGATGATATACTAGTCTCAGATTGCAAATATCTAAACATTGATGATAATGATGATGAATTATAGACAATTTCGTGACTCATTTGTTATAGCACATCTCAATATCCATAGTTTGCCTTACAAATATGATGAATTAATAGACTTGATGAATAGTTTGAAAGACAAAAATTTGCTGCCAGACATTATTTTATTGTGTGAAACTTTCTTGACAGAAAATAATTATAAAAAATTCTCTTTTGATAATAATTATGACTTGCGACTTGGTGGGGTGTCAATTCTCATTAGGTCACATATAGATTATGTAGGAAGGCCCGAACTTAAAATATTTGATGAAGGGAAATTTAAGTCAATTTTTCTTGAAATCTCACAGAAGGGAAGGAAAAACATAGTTGTGGGTGAAGTGTACCAATGAAAACGAGTTTATTGAAAAATATCATAAATATGAGAGCATAGTAAGTAAGATAAGAGCGGAGAAAAAGAAGGCGATAATAGGTACAGATCAAAATCTGGACTATCTCAAGATTAACTCTCATGCTAACACCATGAAATTTTTTGAAATGAATTTAGATAATTGCCTCATTCCAACTATGTATAAACCAACATGGGTGACCCATAGCAGTGCAACTCTAATAGACAATATTTATGTGGATATAGACTTTTATCAGAATATCAAATCCTTTATTGTTAAAACTGATATTTCCGACCATTATGTATAACTTCTATACAAAATCATATATTGAAAGAAAATAGCAATAAAAAATTTGCAATTCGTAAAATAACAGATGATGTTATGAGAAACATAGTTTGTGTAATCGAAATTGGCATGAATTAAATTACATGTCAGTACATAAAGCAAGTGAGAAATTAATTTCTGAAATACAAGTAGTTATGAACCATTATGCTCCATGTAAAACAGTCAATCGTGATTGTACAAAATATAAGGTTAATGTTCCATGGATGACAGCAGGGTTAAAAAATCGTCCAGTAGATGTCGCTTAATGTATAAAAATGTAGCTAGGAAACCTAGAAATTCACCTGATTTTCTTAACTATAAACGATATCGTAATATGATAAACATTTTGAGAAGGAAAGCTAAATTAGCTTATTATAATAAACTTATACAAGAAAATAGACAAAACAGTAAAGCTTTGAAATATTTTGAATAAAATTAATGGTAAAAACATTGATAAAAAAGATGTATCAGCTGAAATATTAGTTAATGGTATAAAGGAACATAATGCGTGCACTATAAGTAACGCATTTGCTAAGCTTTATAGTGAGGTTGGAAAAGTATTAGCAAACAATATAGAAAAAAAAGGAGGTATAAAAGATCCTATGGGTGGGGTGGGGTGATTATGGCTTTACGTCCTGTGTTTCTGCACCAGTTGGGCTAATTAGGACAGGCAGGGACCATGGCAATGAGACATAAAAGATCCTATGCTCAATATGAAAAATCGTATAGAAAATAACTGTTTTCTTTATCCAACTACAACTCAGGAAATAGAAAAACTTATTAAAAATTTGAAAAATAAGGACAATAGCGGTTATGATGAAATCTCAAATAAAATACTAAAGAAAATATATCCTGGAATTATTAAAGCACTAGAAATTATCTTTAATAAATCTATAGATGAAGGAGCATTTCCCAACAACATGACACTAGCAATGGTTAAACAATTTTATAAGGGTAAGAATAAGACAGAAATAGTTAATTATAGGCCAATCTCACTATTGCTAATCATTTCAAAAATATTAGAAAAAATTGTTAATATGAGAAGAGTAAAATTTTTGCAAAAATATAAAGTACTGACTGAAAGTCAATATGGTTTTAGGTATGGTCGCAGTACAACTGACGCAATGTTAGATTTCACAGGTAATGTTTTGGAAAATATCAATAGAGGTTGTTACACTATTAGTCTGTTTCTTGACATGTCAAAGGCATTTGACAGTATTAGCCATGCTACCTTGTTTAGAAACTAGAATTCTATGGGATTAGAGGCAATGTGTTAGCCTGGTTTGAAAGTTATTTGTTGAACAGACAGATTAAAGTAAAATACAGAAATGTCCTCGCTGAAACATATGAAATGACCTACGGTACCCCACAAGGTTCAGTGCTTGGGCCGCTCATGTACATCATTTTAGCAAATGATTTAGTTAAAATCTTAAGGTGTTGTAACTGTGTCACTTTTGCTGATGACACTATGGTGTTTGTATTGGGGAGTAATCTGAGGTTTTTATACCAAAAAGTTAATTCAGATTTATATAGATTAACTGAATGGTTTGACAGTAACTCTCTTACCCTTAATATAGACAAATCAAAATACATTATATTTAGACCAAGGAGAAAGAAGGAACTTAATTTTAAGGGTAGTATTAGGGTTGGGGGAAAGGTAGGTAGGTAGTGTTATTGTTTAACGCCTCATCAGCACCTGAGTGGGCTATGTAGAGGCTCTCTAGGGTAAGATTGATTATCTTTAGTTGGTAGTAGAAACCAGAAGCATGTAAAAAAATCAATAAGTGTCTGTGTTGGATAGCTGGAGCTGCTTGTGCAATGCACACTGTCCTGTTTTAGCCACTGGGGATAGAGGACTTCACCCCAAGTGTTTCCACCCTCGCCGCGTGGAGGCCCAGGACCTTCGAGGGCCGGTTGGGGGAAAGGAAATTTCAAGGGTGGAGAATATTAAATTTTTAGGAATAATAGTTGATGAATTTCTAGACTGGAATCAGCAATTGAAGCATATTCTGATTAAAATGATAGCTGGTAACTATAGCCTCAATATGATAAAAAATTCATTAACCACTGAAATTAAGATTATGCTATATTTTTCTAATGTTCAAAGCCATATTAACTATGCCCTTAGTGTGTGGGGACCCATGTTAAAAGTAAGTGATCTGAAAAAGATTAAGATACAACAAAACAAATCTATTAGGTTAATTTTCAAGGTGGGAAGAAGGGCGAGACTATCTGAATTATATAAGAAAGCACATTTATTAATGGTTGAAGACATGATAGAATTAGAGTTGTTGAAAATTTCTTATAGATATGTTAATTCAATTCTACCAGTGCGTATCAGTAACCTATTTGATATTGGCAATCCCGATTATTTCACAAGAAACAGAAATTATTTAAGGGCACCTCAACATACCATAGAACAGTACAGTAAAAGTTATCTTGGTAAAGCTCCCCATCTATGGTTACATCGGAGTGAGTCATTGAAAGAAAGAAATAGTTTAAAAGCATTTATAAAGGCATTCACTAAACACAAAATAAAGTCTTATTAAATTATATCATGTCTGACAGCAAACTGTATACATAAAATTGATGCATTACCCATTATAAATGTCTTGTAAATCAGGCTGATGTTTATAATCTGAATTGATTAATATCACTAACTTATACCTTACTACTCATTATTTTTGTATATCTAATTATTTATGTAACGTTTCATGCTAGTATTATCATCAGTATTTATTTTTATTTCATTTATTTATTTAAATTTTTTGTAAGAGGGGACAACTTAGAATAGTTGTAAACTCTGTTGTCTCCTGTTGTGATATATGATGTTTCCTGTTGCAGTGTTTTGATTTCTATGTATGTGTATTGTGTGAAAACTTATATCATGACAAAATAAAAAATCCTAAATCCTAAAGTTTTGCTACATTTAGTTAGGGGTATAAGCAATTGGTCATTGTGATATTTTTGATCTTATAATGTTAGACAATATCAGTATCTGAATTATTGAGAGGGTGTATGCTGCAGGGCTTGTTCTGAGTGATACACATCACAGAAGTCAAATTTCTGTCTGCTTGCATGGTGTCTCTAGTTGCAGAAAGTGTACAAATTTGATATTTCCTAGTTACTACACCTCCATAGAAAATATAATATTTGCACAGAATCCTCCTTCAATGTTTTTTATATGTGCATATATATATCAAGGTATTAGATGATAAGAAGGTTGGTTCCAGTTTTGATTCAGCAAGGTCATGAAATTAAAACAGAAATATAATGGCATTCCAGAGGGACTTTTTGAATTTACAACTAACCTCGAAATAATCACATGATTTTTAGGAGGATTGGCCAGTTAATTAGACAGAAAAGCCAGAAAATTGACCAAAATCCAAAATGGCACTTTCCGCCTCAGAATTGTCAATGCTCTACCTTCTTATTAAAAATGAATCTATTTGCCTTATTTTTGGCGGCAAAGGTCAAGAAAGGTGTCTGTAACACATCTGTATGATCAGTGACATAATCTAATGCTTATATTGATTGCAGCTGCATGCGATTACAGTCAATTGAGGTAATAACAAAAGAGGTAGCAGTAGCTGCTGGTGCAAGTTTTTATGCCGCACCCTGTAGATCATGTAGATCAGAATTGAGATTTTTAAACGGCCATATTATTTTGATGCCATTCACAAGCTATATCAGAATTGAGAAATGTAAACTGTGCCCATATATATTGTTTTGATGACTTTCACACACAAATCCCAGAACTTAAATTGTTAAAATGGCCATATTGATTTGATGACATTCACATGCCAGATCAGAACTGAGCATTTTTAAGAGGCCATATTATATTTATGGCATTCACACACAAGATCAGAACAGATTGTTAAAGTGACCATATTCAGTTGGTGACATTCACATGTTAGATCAGTAAATGCGTTTTTAAAGTGGCCATTGTTTTGATGACATTCACATGCTAGATCAGAACTGAGCATTTTAAAATGGCCATATGGTTTTGATGACATTCACATGCCAGATCAAAACTGAGCAATTTAAAGTGGCCATTTATGCTCCCATTTTTCATAATATATAGTGGGCACAATAAACTACTTTTATGATATGACTAAGTCAATTTTATTATATCCCCTGGGGGTAATTGGGTGTTCATAAAATTACCTCATATACAATTGGAAATGAAAACATATTTATGTATCCTCATTGCCTGAGGCACAAATGACAGTTTGTGTCTGTTTGTTTTGGCAGGAAGGAGTAGCATCTTATTGCTTTGCTGCTTATGGCTGCCATGAATATGGGACATAAGGGATGAGTTGCATATTCCCTTGTTTTCTTAAGTTTCCTTGTGCTTTCTGCCTCATATGCCTCCTCAAAAGACTTCTGGGGGTCTCCTATCATGCAGTTTGCCCGTTTGATAATGGATGATATCAGTTTTATGTCACATCCTTTGTGCATTTCCACCCCAGGAACTTAAACAGTAGCCCCAGACACTGCTAATGAGAGCATTATAGAAAAGTTGCAGCATTGTAGAAAAGTTTTAGAACCCTTTGATCGATGTAAAATCTATGAATTTTCCTAAGACAGTACAATCTTGAATTGAGTTTCTTGCACAAATAGTCAATATGATTGTGCCATTGTAGATGATTGGCAATCATGTAATTATTGGTTTGCACCTCACTGTCATTAATTCTGATCGGCTCATGAGCGGGCTGATTTTTTCCGATAGTCAATAACAAATAAATCAAAATCATAACTCCAGAAAATTGACAAAATCAGGAGAGCTTGTATGAACTGTCGCCATAAGTACAGCGCCACCTAGCAAAGACAAATGACATCGGTACAGATTTGCAAATTTCATATCTTAGTTTATTTCTTTATATATCTCTTTTCATACATAATAACAAGCACACACCTATGTATATAATAATACAGTTATATACATTCCTTTAGTAAAACTAAAAACTAATCAGCTAGTATACTGATATGAACAACTGAACATCTACTTCTATAAACAAGAAATGATTTGTGTGCATGTTTTTGAAAACAATCGAAGTATTTCGATTTAGTTATGACTAGAACTATGTATTATTACAGATCAACTGCATAATATTAGAACATAAAAAAAAATATTAATTTGTGCTGATTTTATCTAAGATTATTTACCATACTATAATCAATTAACCAATATCACTACATAAAATAAGGTATTTAAAGGGGGTCTGGTCAAAACAGCCAAATTCATAACGGCCAACTTACCAGGACGGCCAATCGCAAAAACGTCCACCATACCCAGACGGCCAAAGGATAAAACGGCTACCTATCAAAATGGCCAATTGTACTATTTGCAGCTTTTTTTGTAGGATATATGCTTTCACATTTATCTATCTTCTTCTAAAACCTGTATATACATCTAGTCTGTAGGTATATTAAATGAAAAATAAATGTCATATTTCCTACCTAAAAGAAATATTCCCCATATAAATGTGACTGGTTTCAATTAAAAATGTCGTTGACCATTTTGACTCTACTCCATTTAAAGTACTTTCGCTTGCAAACTACAATAAACACTACAGGAAGTATCGTAAAAGTATATTAAACCCATGATAATTTATAAGTTATCAAAAGTTCACTCAAGCAGGCAGTCATCATACATTCAAGTGACATAAATACTCATAATATGCAGAATATATAAGTTATCGGACAGAAATTATCATTACGATGATTATCAAATAATCATGATCACCAGATGAATAGGTATGTAAATCAATGCTAGGTCTACAAGTCATAGCACTAAACAGGTAAATTATAAGCACTTGGATATTGATAAATATAATTGATAAATATTTTACATGACAAACGAATTGGTCTATCGCTATCACCTACATCAACACATATTTTTTTGGTTTTAAGTGTAATAATGATGTAAAAAATTTACTAAAAATAGGATGAAGTTAATACTATTAGGGCTGTTCCATTAAAACAAAAACCGGGGGGGGGGGGGGTGGACCTGAAGATATCTGGGGAAAACTGATATCGAGGAGGGGGGGGGGGTGGTTGACCAGTTTTTTCTTTATATCCTTATGCATGGGGGGGGGGGGGTCTAAAAATGTTTAGGTTCCCCCCCTCTTTTTTAAATGGAACAGCCAATAGTAAAAAACAACTTGGACTCAGATAATTAATACAAATGTCTGACAAATTGGTCTAATACAAATACACAGGATTTAAAATAATCAGCAAATAACATCAAATCAAATTAAATCTTTGGGAAGAAAATTTTCAAAATCTGATTAACATTTTTGTTGACGAAATGATAAACCCTTGGAGACTGTTTAAACTAATAAATGTCGATATAAATTCATCAAAACTACAAGATCTGTTGGATATGTGTCAAGTTATTATTTTTACCCTTGTAGTAAAACAGCAAATCTCACTTAACTTCAACTATGTACATCCTACATAATTCCAGCTACAAGTTGTCAACTTGCAGTTCAAAGCTTTTTTTTGTTAGGTATTGAAAAAACCAATAAGTATCATGGCAACTGATGTCCATAGTTCATATCACACAAAATGCAAACCATTTTAATAATTAAAACAATCATGCTGACTTTCACAACTTTAAAATTTAAAAAACAAAGCATGTTTACAATGCTACACACACAATATGATGCAAAGTCATATACAAAAATGATAAAATTATATCTGCAGGGTCAATTGTCTTATCATAATTAACATCGCAATTAGAAAAAAACATCTTTGGTTATTTTAAACTAGACAAGAAGTCCATTTCATTACGCTTGGCACTCAATTTCAGCTGCTCATTTTCCCAATGGGAAACTAGCCTTACAGGGGGTGTTGCAAGCAAAACGGGTATACAATCGCAAGACATTATCAAAGAGTAGAAATCGTAAGAGGGGACACACACACACATTTTTATAAGCCGTGTCAGGGTTAGCTTTGGGCGATAATAGGCGTCATTTGCTGTATTATGTTATAATCATGAAAATCAAAAGTGACGTCATTGTGATTGTTATTATTGCTACATCATATTTCTGCGTGCTTAATATTAATGTAAAACACTGACCCGAGTAATAAAAAAAATTGTCATTATGTTATTCCCTTATAAAGTATAAGATTTAAAAAAATTTTGACATTCAGTAGTGTATTTATATGAACAAGTCCTTTTATTGTTTTGATAAGAAATCGTCACTGCGGGCTTGTCATATTGTGAAACAATTGCACTTGCACTATCCCCTCTGGGTATTATTACTCTGTGACATTATCTTCTCTTCTGCGTTTATTTCAGTGACCAGCTCATTTGTTTCAGACAAATCCATAGCACTGCTATTTGCTGACAGTTTCAGAATCATAATTTGGTTCACTAAGATTGTACCGAAACAAACGCAGCCACCATAAAAATATATAATGAAGATGACATCAAACAGATTACTTCATTGAACAATGTTTACCTGCTTTGGTTACAGTGCCCTCTGGTGGGCTCTAGTTCTCCATTCCATTATCCTTTCATTTGTTCCTTCCCGTTCCCTCTCTTAATTTCTATTCTCCTATCACCCTAAGACACGCACCATTTCTCACTCTAAAATCCCATGAACTGCAACTTATGTACACTGTATGAACATTGTAATATAAAGACAATAAAAATATATATCAACAAATAACACCAGCATGGTATGAAAAATTCTCATGGCAGTAAAACAAAGTACTCTAGCATAACATTTTAAAACTTGTTATTCTGATACAGAACATAAAATATGACACATTGCTCATGATTAGAAACCTTCAGTTTTATAGATTAAGGTATTTTCGCTATAAAATCAGAAATATTAAATTTTTTCAATAAATTGATTCCATAAAGCATAAATAATCAAAAAGAAAAAAAAATAAATGCTGAAAAATTTGTAACGTAACAATAAGCCAACTAAATGAACTTCATACATCATACCATTTTGAACAAGTATATATTATATAGCAGTCCAACAACAAACCTATACCTTTAGTGTATACAGATATCCTCAAGCAAATGACATTGATAAAATATTACAAAGTACAAATTGGTTAAGTTTGATGTACCAAATCAAGTTGTTTTAATCAGCTGCCTTGGGTTCAGTGCAACCAGGTAACCTGGGTTGAGTTGGCAATGTCACAGTTTCATTTTGCTCTGTTTCTTCAACGGTTTGTGGCAAATCTTCAACTGTTACTGATGGTTCCTCTGCTGGCTTTTGTATTTCTGGTGTTTCTGCAGTTTTCTTTGTAATATCAGCCTCAGCAACAGTGTTTTTATCAAACGTATCAGTTACATCAGTGTTGCGAGTTGTGGCATTTTCGCCTGACTCATCAGACTCCTCTGAACAGGCTGATACTGATGGAGGGCAGATGATTATCTCCGGAATAAGGAAACCACTTTTCCAGGTGCCTTCTGAACTTCCTTGCGATTGTAATTTGTCTTTATCATCTGCAGGGTCAATTACAATTCGCGTAACATCACAACAATCTTCACTGTCTACGGAATCAATAATAATTTCAGGTATTGTCTTTTCTTGCAGCGTGTCTTCATTTGCTACTAGAACATCTTCTGTAGAATGAATGGCAATTTTTGGACATTTATATTCTTCAGCACCTGTGGTAGTTTTCACACGAGAACCATGTATCTGGTCTTGCGGATTTGATAGGCCAGCACACACCGTTTTCGCATCAACATCTTGTTCGACAGAACTGAAACTTGAGGTAGAAGTAGCTGGTTCAATGCAACTGTCAGTATCTTGAATATATTCTTTCAGAACTGACTCCTCCTGTGTTGTAGCTTTGCATATCACAGTTTCAACGCTTTTCTCTGGTGACCTTTGAGTTGTTTGTTTTGTTTGTGATATTTCGCTGCCACCACCCTGACACAGTTGGACCGAGGATGCGTTGCCACCCACTTGGATTGGATCTTCGTCTGCTGTTTCCAGGGTCTTATCTGCTGTCACAGTTCTCTGAATACTACTCAGTTCTTCACAAGAACTGTCTCGAATGTTTGATGAACATTCACTTTCCTGGCAATTGCATGGCTTTTTTGCATCAACATTTACCCCACTTCTCTGTAAACTGTGTAAATCCTGAGTATGTCTTGCTTCACTTTGCATGTCTGAGCTTGGCATTTCTTCAAGGCTTGTTTTATCAATGAGGTCCTTCGTGTTTTCAGTTTCTACATTGGTTCTGCATTCAATTGTAGCATCCATTGGTACACAATGATTTTCTGTTTCTACATCAGTTACATGAGAATCAGTCTCACACATCGTAACATTTTCAGATGAAATATCTTGCCTGACTGTTTCTTTTGTTCCACTTAGATCTTTCAAGTCTAAGTCCATCAGAGTTTCAGAATTTTGTTGTTGTTCTTCTGAGTTTGCAGAGTCTTTCATAACTGAGCTGGCAGCTAGATCTCCTGAGACTGATGATTGAGACGTCAAAGCAATTTCTTCAGTTTCCATCTTGATGTGGTTCTCTGATTCAAGTAGAGATTCTGTGCGTTCTTTTGATTCTGAGGTTGCAACAAATGGTTCGGAGACTGACGGCTCTGATGGCAATGTTTGCGCATCTGTTTCCATCTTCACAGTCTCCTCACGATTAAGTTCAGTTCCTACATCCTCCATCTCATTTTGGAAATTCTGATATGTGATAACGTCATCAGATTTAACGACCTCCTTTGGCAGATTGGGATGTTTTTCTTCATTGATTTGACAGACTGATGAATGCACATTTTGCTGCATTGCTTGCTCATAATTTTTGTTACCACATACCTCATCTGGAGATATTTTATCTTCATCCTTTTGCAGATTCTGCTGCCTTTCAGCTTCAATTTCACAGATGATACGAGCTGCATTTCGCTGCATTTGCACAGCTTTTTTGGACACTCCCTGAGTATCGGAAACTAATCTAAACCCTAAAAACTCCTCTTCGCCATCCTCTGATTTACTTTCCCACACATCCGCCCAGTCTCGTTGAACGGTTTCTTTGGGGGTGTGTTGCTCTAGCATTATGTCTGGACTGGTGTCTCTCGATCGACTGCTGCAGGATGGTGAACTTGGACGAACGAGGTGATCTTCAGTTGGATGGATGCTATTGTGCAACACAGTTCCTTTTACAGTGACACCCTCCGGTTTTGGCGGCTGCAATACACATGACTCGCTGAGACTCACTTTCTTTATAATCAAAGACGGGACCCTTGGAAAATTCAAACATTCATTAACTGAACTTTCAGTGGGTGTCATCTGCTCTGCTCCAGGAGTGTGCGATGTTACCGTAATAGTCCCACTCTCTATCTGTTCACTACATGCCGAGTCTTGGGAGTCAGCCGAATCAGACACAAAAACATCGTCACTATCTTTTTGCGATTCAAGTTGCGATTCTTCCGTTAAAATATTACTGTCATTATAATTGTCATCTTCACCCGTATCCGCTCGACTTCGTTTCTCAGAGTTGGTTTTTTCTTCCTCCAATGACTCGTCGTCCTCAGCTTTACGTTTAACAGCAAAACGGGGTTTGATATATAGCCCAGATCTGAAAATTAATAACACGAAACAAAACCGAAATGAAGTATCAATATGTAAAGGGCAAGTAAGACTCCATGGCTAGGGCAAATGTGTAATATTGGCTGGACTTCAAGCCTTATCATCTCATCATTATGTCGGCCTCTGGCAGCAAGTCTTATAAGATATTAAAATCGAAACATAACATACGAGACCTTAACATATTCAACAACAATTTGTGCATCTGGCCCAGTTTCTATGAATTATCATGTTCGTGCACAATGTAATCAAATAAATATGCTATTCAAAAACTATCGACTCAGGGCAGCCAACTCTTGCGTATGCTCACAGTGAGACTCACACATTTGGTGTGTCTCATTCTTGAGTTTTAAGTATTTTCTAACATTTGTCTCACGCATTGAGTCAATATCAATCTTTGATATTTCAACGCTAACTGGGATTAATCCTATGAATGCACTACTTCAGAAGTTGGCAACTCGTGTTTGACTGGCAATATATTTCACTTCACATACCTTGTTCTTAAAGTCGTCAGATGATCCATGTAAGTTGATGGCTTTCCTGAACTTGACTTTGCTCTTCCATTGTCTGAAACTTCATCTGCAGGAGACGGAGAACGAGAACGTGACCTTCCCTTCGACATATCTAGGCCAAGATCCTGAATGTAACTGTTCAGTTCGGCTTCATCAAAGACCTAAGGGTAGCAGAAAAATTAAGAAAAAGTGCTGATACTTAACAGGAACAATTTCATACAGCATAAAAACTGCAAATCTACTGTATACGCTAACCTGTCAGTTTCTTAAGTAACAGACTTAATACTGAGACTACTAAAATGAATGACTGGTGGTAATTTCATTTCACATGAGGTAATCAACTATTCTCAATGTGCCCACATTTTCCTGCAAAACAAATTCCCTACTTTATCCAGACCAAAAACAGATTTTTTTTTACACTGGTTAATGTCACAAAAATCATCCATATATGTAACTTTGATCTGCAAGATGGACTTTAATGAGTAAAACTTATGCTTATTATCACAACATTAACTTGATGAATAAGAAGTCCAGCTTGTAATCAAAACATGAGGAAAAGGTAATGATGAAAGAGTAATATTTCTTACGCGGCCAGGATGAACCCTCCTCAAGTGAGTTTTGCATTCTGAGCGATTGTACGCAGTGTATTGGCACAGTCTGCACTTGAAACGAGTGCGGCCCAGATGTCTCACTGCATGCCTGTAAAAAAATTTCGAAATTTTAGTGTTTCTATAATCATCAAAAAGTTTGAATAAGTAAACAATTTAGTATATTCCTATAACTAGTTACGAGGCATCTATTATTCAAAGAGGGTCACTGATCCAAATTCAAAATTTGGTAAGCGCTGGAAACAAGAAAGTTACAGCTGATCACACTTGTGAAATATTGATTTAGATTCAGCTTTATTTGTGGGAAATAATACTGTTAATTGAAAATAATTTGGCATACATTGCCAATAATCAACGAATAAATATATCAGCAAAATCCATAACTTAAATCAAAACACACAATAGTCCTCCCGAAAGCAAATCAATTTAATATTATAGCAGAGGCTCATAGAAAACAAATTAATCTATACTATAATTGTACATAACCATAAGAAGCATGTCTTTATATTTAACTCTTTTTTTTATAGAAATATGGAGTGTGAAATAAAGTCTTATTTATCATAAAAGTAATACGGAATCATTCAAGACAACATCAGAATGAGGCAAAGATAATACATGTAGATCCATGTTAAAAATCGAGACAAATTTACACATCGGATGTAACTAACCTGTGAAGATTAGAAATGTTACTGTACGATTGGTCGCACTTTAGGCAAGTGAGCGTCTCTTCATTTATCATGTTGCTCAGGTGTTTTGCATCTTCTGTGCTCAGGTCACTTGTGCTCCAACGACCCATGTCTGTTGACGACCCTGTTTCCATGGTTTCCTCCATGTTGCCATGGAGATTTTTTGGAAGTTCTGTCCCTGACAATTGTCCCATTGTAGCCTGAAAAAAAAATAAAAAATTAATTCTATATATATACTTTCTAATAACATAGATGCTGATCTCTTTATTTTATTTATTTATTTTTCCTCTTCAGATTTTCAAATATATTTATTGCATTAATTGCATACAGCAACCGAGTCAATTAAACTTGTAAAGCAATCACTAGGCAAGCAGGATTTTATTTGACTTTGCACAATGCTCCTGTATAAATCTCAGGGTTAAAAAAAATTTGACGAAAATTCTGTCAACGCACTATTATAGTATTTGGTATAAAATTTTAAGTTTTTGGTTTATTACATGCCAAAGTACTTTATGATTATAGGATTTAGGAAATTGATACTGAATGTTTACTCCATAAAATGGAAGTATATAAAACAGTTATGGAGAAATCTATCCAGGTAATTATGAGATCTGATACAATAAATATTTTAGTTTATCACACCTATATAATATTTCCTGTCAAATTACATTGAAAGTTGTTAACTTAATTCTGACTTATTTATTCAGTTTATTTCAAATAAGCAGGATTAGAAAAAAAGAAACTTTTTCGTTCTAGCAATTTTCTACTAATTTACATGGATGACATATAACATGAAGAAAAATGTAGAGTAAAAAGTACATGTGGCATTAATCGCAAACCTGGGATGTGAAACAAAAAGAAGCGTGGCGATCAAGTGATTCTTGTTTATTGAAGAGTTTGCTGCAATGGATGCACTTAAAGCTACCAGTAGCGCCCTCTGTTGTGTTACCCTGTTGTCCTCGGACTGTGTGCATTGTGATCTTATGGAGTGTTCTTTTGGAGACGCTGTCGTCCCTTTTCTTGACAACCTTTTCTGTCTTTTCTAATTTGTCTACTTTTCCATCCTTGATATCTTCAAGTGGCTTGCTGTATGCTCTGTAAGTGCAATAGATTATACGGCATTTAATAATGGCCTTCGTGTCAGTGAAAAGTGTGTCTAAAATCTATGTAAGTTTATGTATTTTCATATCAACAACTAAGGACTACCTGATTGATACACTAAATATTTCCATTTTCTAAAATACCAAAACTGCCATTGTTTTCTTTCTATTTTACTTTTACAAAAGTGCACCAAAAACTGAAAGACAATGTCCATACGACAAGTAATAACTTAAAGCATCAAACAACAGATGCATTCTGAAAATATATCTAAGATCTCACACTCACTTCTTACGCAGAGTCAGTCGCAATTTCTCGACGGTCTCTTTAGACTTGTGATGAACCCGAGACAGATGTCTTGTCACTCCAACCATCTGCGTGAATTCTTGGCTGCAGTACAGACAGGGGAAAATTGTGCGTTTTTCCGAGTGGCAGTTGATCATATGGAAATGGAGGGTTTTCAGGGAGGAATATTGGGTGTTGCATATCAAACAGGTCTTAGTCTTTACTTCACAATCAGCTCGTTGACTCAGACTGATGATTATTGGAGTAGTTACTTCGCCACCACTTCTCTGACGCAAGTTCATTCTTAACGGTCCAGAAGCAGCTTCAGGTTGGATTGTAACGACGTCCGCATCATCAACCAAAGCCTCGTCCTTATTTATAGGATGCTCTTTCTTGTCGTATTTTGAAGAGTCTTTTTCATCACTTGATTCATATTCCTCATCATCCTCCGAATCTTTGCTAGATTGTCGCTGTTTCTTCTCTCGAGCGTTGGTGTCACTTTCTGAGTTTTGTAGTTGACAGCTTTGGTAAACGGCATTAGGATTGCATGAGATGCGTTTCAAGGTAACAACAGCTGTCGTTCTTTCAGCATCTTTCTCTTGCTGCCTTTCTACAGCTTTCGTATAAAATTTATACGGCTCTGAATTGCCTTCAAATTTACCCTCAGACATTTGATCGATGACAGAGTTTGATTCATTCTCCTCTGCCCTATCCTCGTCTTCTTTGGCACTTTCTTCTGGTGCTTCTGGCTGGACGACGACAGTTTCATTGTCATTATAAGATGGCACAAATTCAAGCTTGGTGTCTTTGTACTTTTCCTGACAGTAGATACGTTTGTGGGCTAACAAATTAGTGAGGGAACGGAAGAGGCCTCTGCATACTCGGCATTCATAGATAACATCAATTTCGAAGAGTAACGTCTCTCGAATTTCACTTGTTCCTGACTGGATGCATTTGATAATCTGCAGAACACCTTCCTCAGGAAGACTTAAGGGGCCTCGGAGAATGGACAAATCTATGTCCACCTTTTGATAATTGTAGCCTTTTCGTCTTCCAGACATATCTGCAAATAGATTTGTATTCAAAACATATAACATCATATTACATGACCGAAAAAATTGGAGCAGCATACTTGATCTAGCTGGTAAGATTAACACAGTACTGTTCATTTTAATTAAACTCTACAATCAAGAGTTGGACCAGAGCTGAGATAATACGTACCTGCGATACATCAATTAATTTAATTGTACTTTTACACTTATATGACAGTTACATTACCACTATTATCATGACTTATAAAATCTTAAAGAACAATGGGCATGCATTATAGCTATTAAAACCTACAAAGACTGCAACAAATTAACAGTTAACTGTATAAGTAGGTACCCTTCAAGGTTTGCATCATAATTATTTTGGCAGAATACAAGGTATCAGTTCATATTTCAGCCTGCAAACGCACATGCGAGTTGAAATGATCAAACTCAATCAAGTGTGAAAATTAGAAACTGCAGGTTCGTAATATTTCAAATTGTACACCGTCACTGCTGGTAATCGAATACAGCAAGCAAACTAAACAACTGCAACAACTTAACATCATTTCAATGTCACTGAAAAATTACAAAAACTCACTTTAACATCAGATTTTCTGTGAAGACTTGAGAAGTCTACATTGGTAGCAATCACACATTAGTGGGAGGTGCCCCCCTGGAAAGAAAATAATGAATAAGCAAATTCAGAATGTGTTACCATGGAAATCTATACACAGAAGGATGCCTGGTATTCTTCTGACCTACCTAGTACAGTTTGGAGGCATTTGGTTTTGTTTCCAAGGAGTTATTAGCCAATTGCGATCGCCAAATTTAGTATTTTTTGAAGATCTGCCTGGATCGGGAATTATGGGATGTTGTTATATCCGGGCACTTTAAAAATGGTGGCGCGCACGTTGTGAAGACAACATGTAAACAAAGAACTGTCAAATTTAAAAAATCGCCGCAAAAAGTCATTGTATCAAGATGACATGCGTTGGATATTGGCGAATAAGTCCGTTTTTAACGTCAGGTAACACTTGTGGTCTGATTTTTCTGATTACACATGAATAGATGACAAATTCTGAATGTGTTCGGACCTGTCAAAATGTCATGTTTTGACAGACTGCATGAGAATTAAGCCCTAAAGGGTTTTAAGCTCCAGACAAATCGGCCTCACAGGTTATATTACCAGGCACGCAGAAACACAACAATGGACAAATCTGTGTCATGGGAAATTTTGTCACCTGCAGGTCCTGCAGTTGCATACCATGTAGCTGCAGTGATAAAAGATTGCATGTATATCCAGGGTGGAATAGACAGAAAGTCTTCCACAAAGCCACTAAATAAGCTTCACAGACTGGATTTGAAGTCTTTCATATGGCAGGAGGTTTGTACTATGACAAGCTAGGGTATATATACATTTGAATTTTAGAAAGCATCTGATCAAGATCTACACAAGACAAAACTTTGGGGGGGGGGGGGGGGACACTGGATTTATCTGACACTACAGAGGGAACTTTGAATTGGTGGACATGCTAAAATCATAAATATATTTTTAAAAAAATTGCATAATAGCTTGCAACTTGAATTAAACATAAAGTGCAATTTTAAATGCCGACATGATTAGTTAAAAGCAGATTGATTGTCTGCAGAATTGATGTGAATGAAATTTAGCTGCAGTGTTAGTAGGGCCTAATTCATTGCATAATTTTTTCAGGTCCACGTAGATGGAAGTCCTGCACTAAGTCACCACGCAGCTGTGGTTGTGCAAGACCGCTATCTTGTCATCATTGGTGGATGGGACGGAAAAGTTCGCAGCAGCAAAATGTTTGTGTATGACACAGCTGAAAACTGTTGGAGCTTTCCAGATGCTACCGGATTCGAAGATGGTGCTGGGCTCAGCTCACACAGTGTTAGTTTATTGGACAGTGGTGATATTTTGGTTATGGGTCGAGAGGGTAGTACCAAGTATCAGCGTCGTTCTGGTAGTGGGTGGCTTTTACAAGGAAATATTAACAAAGGGTTTGTTTACAAGAGACTCAATGTGTCTGCAGCTTCAAGATCAGGCCACACAATGCATTGCCTTGGAAACAGTTTGTTCATTATAGGAGGGCGGAATGACCAGTTAGTTGAAGCTCATGCAGGCTTTAAGGCAATGCCTGCATCTCCTTGCTCTGTATTAGCGAAACTCTCAGCTGTCATCGACAAACTCCAACCTTTAAAGAAACCGCCGTGTGGCCGTAAAAGCCACGTAGCAATTGCTGGTGGAAAAGTAGTTTTAGTACATGGTGGAGAAACTTTTGACGGTAAATGCCGAGAACCTGTAGCAGAGACTTATGCATTGACCACCAAGCCAATTATGCAGTGGTTTAAACTGCCGAACAGTCAAAAAGGCAGACAAGGCCATACGATCATTTGCACACCCGATAAAGTAATTATTCATGGAGGTCTTGGTGCCAAAGGTCACATAGCTGCAGACTCTTACGAACTGAGCGTTTCTTAGCTGAATTGATCAGCCATTGTACAAACATTATTGAGTGAATTGCCAGTATTAATTGTTGCACAATCATCAAAGACAAATTAACCTTAATAAAAGACTCAGTAGCATTTAGACATTAGACATTCAATAGAAGTATAACTGAACCTTTTATGCTATTTCAAAAAGGGCTTGGGAAAAAAATAAAGACATATATTGTGACCAAAATGTCAATTTCCTATTTGGGTTGTAATTCTTGCCACAATGTACTTGCTTTATCATGCACTCGAAGTCTTGTTAACTGAATAATTAAATCCTTGCCAGCTGCCACCAAATGCTTTGGTATTATATTATGTGTACAGCACTTTTCATAAATACATCAGTAAAACACTGGTTATGACATATAGCATAATTTATTTGTGATCTTCAACAATCATCTCTGACATACAATGTTTTCATAACACATTTTATTTCATGTCTAATTAGTATCATAAGCATGATAAGCAATTAAGTAATGTTCACATAAATGCATGGTAATGGTAAAGTAACACATTAACTATTTGTTAATGTTCATAATGGTAAAGTAACACATGATAGCATAAATGGAGTATGTAATTACTATTTACTACAATTCTTGTTTAACTGATGAAATATGCTAAACGTACAAAACTACGAAACTCTTAACAAAGAACAAACAAGTGATTTTTCCAAATATACAACAATTAATTTAAGACTTCTCGAATTAGCTCTGATAAGGCAGGTTGAAGAAGTCAGTATGAAAATATTGAATAAGGGGAGGCAACATCATTGTATAACAGGTACATACGCACAGTAATTATACGAAATACTACTTTGCTTTATACTAGCATGATTTAAGTTAAAATTGTGACATAATTACAAGGTTACCAGCCTGCGTGTGGAGTGCAATAAACCCTAGGTAAAACTCATTTATCATAGAATATACCACAAGTGCTTGAATTTATGGCCTATACCATCTATACTCCGTCATAATAGAAATGAAAGTATATATATATATATTTTTTATGGCACTAAGGGCCGTTCCATTTTTAAAATGGGGGGGGGGGAGGGGATGGAGCAGAAATATTTTGAAAAAGCGGGGGAGAGGATGTTCTCCAAAAGAGGGGTAGGGGGGTTTGGTTGACCAGTATTGTCTTAATATCTTAATGTTGGAAAAAGTGGGGGTTGGTCGAAAAACAAATGTTGGAGGGGGGGGGGGGGGGTCTCAAAATTGTTTACTTTTTAAATGGATCAGGCCTGAGAAATAAATTCAAGCGCTCTTGGGATATGCTAATTAACCCTACTCGATAACATATGCCATTTGAAGATATATTTACATCAGACGTGATCTAACATACATATTGTCATTATATGTGTACACGTAATTTTAATACATATATTTCATATTTATAACACTTGAGATCACTGATTGATCAACTTTCAACAATCCATCAAATTCTCATTGCACATAAAATAAAATAACAAATGGAATGTGAAACAATATTCGTCATAACACGAGAGGTCCTTGTTGCACCCATTTTATATGTAAGCAGTGAAATATCATGAGAACATATATCGATAAAATTCACATTTAAAAAAAAAGTATCCGATTAGCATCACAGTGCCACTTTTTCATTCATTATATTGTTAATATTTGTAATTGGAAAATCATAATGTGACAGGGACACATTTATTATTAAGTCACTAAAGATTTTCATGATCAGAGAGTCCAAAATTCTGCACCATAAATTTTAACAATTATCCTCATCATCAATTTACATTCTTGACCTGAAGTGCTAATTAAGATCACCCCATTACAAGCTGGGCCTAAATTAGATGCAAACCAGTGATGAAGTTGTTATGTTGGTCCCAAATAAATGCCATGAAAAATAATGACTTTGTTAAGTAAAAAAATTTATGATAAAGTTAAAACCAAATAAAACTGCATCATAACAGTTGATATTATTGACTAGAGTATTATATCATAAAGTCACTCAAGCTAAATCATCACAGTAAAAACCATTTAACACAAACGTAGCAGCGCATCCATATTATAACTGTCATATAGACAGACTTGTTATCTTTAATTTTTATTCTACAGACATATTTAGCCAAGCTACGATGTCGGGAATTAAAGATGCACATTTAATACAGAATACAATAACAGAATTTGATGAGCGTCGGAATATATATATCTTATTTTTAAATGCGTAACAAGCTAGTCTTTAAAATATAAGCAAAAATGACATGCAGTATCGCTATCTTTGTCCATACTGCTCCATAATGCAATTTAATTGCACACAATCTGAATCTCCTGGTACACTCTAGCTTAGAATGGAAATGATGAATAAATTTGCATCGTTGCGATTGATTTATCAATGAGGACGATACCCATCTTGTCCAGGGGGTGGCGGGATGAGCCCGTTTTCCAACGCTTCTTTTTCTAATGAAGCCAAATGTCTGAAATTGAAAGTAGTACAATGTTGGACATATTTATTATGACATGCTTCTTTTTTTTAAAGATGCCACAATCAATGTTGTACAAAAGAGCGTTGGAATATATATCTTATTTTCAAATGTGTAACAAGCTAGTACATGTATGGAAAATTCTAATATATCTGCGGGGTTAAATATGAAGTTCAAGTTGTTTAATGACATCACGTTTTGCAAAAGGGTATTTATTTTAAAATGTCATAGAAAAATTAGCAAACTAGCTGAATTGAACACCAGCATTTTATAATTAACTGCATTGAATACTCTGAAATGTTTTCTTCTCTAAAATTTATCGATTCACCTTCATCAGTTTCATGTAAGTGGTGGGCTCAAAATAACTTAATTTGAGTTTTGAAGCAACAAATCATCATTTTTGCCAATAATATTCAGATGTAGGAAACAAAGACTCCGTCATATCTTTCATATTGAGAAAAAACAATCCCAATACCGCAAATGGATTTAGTCACATAGCAGCATTAGAAAGTACCCACCGTAAAATGGTTTGATTAGCATTAGAAGCTGAAAACTCTGAGACCGACCATGTCTTATGAATTAGTGAAATGAGCATTTAAGGAGTTAATGGACGCACATCTTCCTAAAACAGATGCCATCTCCGTGTAGCTATGCTCGGCGCCTTGCTAGATATGGGCACGATTGCGTGGTTTTTGCTTACTCAGTTTGATTGGTCTTGGGGATCTGTGGACCACCGAATCAGCGGTTATGTTTACGAAATGTTTCTATATTTAGCGCACCAACGTAGCATGCAGTGACTGTTGAGTGTTTTGAAGTGCTAGTGCTTTGCTTGCACTGGCTCACCTATTTAGATGTCTAGTCACTCGTCTTTTTACCGCTAGAGGGCGACGGCAAAAAAAACCACGGCATTGCCGTGAAATCTAGCAAGGCACATGCCGTAGGCATGGGACGGAGTATGGCTTGCTTGAAGAAGATGATGGATGCAAAGAAGTTTAGAAATAGACCCAAAACCATAAGAGAGAAGGATACATAGATCTTATTCAAAGACCAAAGTCAATTCTTATTAATTAAATCAGTAAAATCCTTGAAGTATCTGATCTTAAGTCCAGTACCATTCCAATCACCTTATATAAATCATAATAAATACCATATTAAAACTATGATGTAAATGTTTTCACTGTAATGTCAGCTGCTGTTTTTCCTGTACTTTCTGCAAGAAAACTGCAACAAAATCTTCCGCTGTATTTCGTGGGCAACTTGGTACAAAGTTGTATTTTACGATCATAAACCCAAGGTATAAGAACGCTCCACCACTTGAAAGGTGACAGGAAATTGGGTAAAAGAAATTGAAGATATGGGGAGGTGGTAATTTATTACTTATTCCACAATCACAATTTGTACAGCTCCCAGAGGAGTTCTGGACTGAGGGCTGTTCCATTTAAAAAAAAAAGGGGGGGGGGGTTGACCAGAAACTTTTCAAACCTCTCCCTGCTCTCCATTTTTTACAGAAGCCCCCAACCCCTATTTTTTCTACATTAAGGTATTAAGAAAATACTGGTCATTTGTTATTTTTTTGAGAACCACCTCCTCCCCGCTTTTTCAAAACCTTCTTTTCCACCCCCCTCTTTTTTAAATGGAACAGCCCTAACAGTCTATAGTATAGGTATCTCCATGGGCGATTATTTTTATGACGCAATCTTACTCATTTATACTTTGAATATTTCTGATTGCTATCAAGTCATTTAACTTACTTTCTGAGTTTAATAGCTTTAGCCTTCAGGTCTTTGTCATTTTCTTTGATAATTAGAATCTCTTCCCAAAGGTCTTGTTGAATTAAGCTCAGCTTCGTCCAGCGCTGATACAGGCCCGACCAGAGTTGCTGAAAATATGGACATGATAAAAATGTACAAATATATTTACATTTTAAAAATGTCGTTCTTGATATTATACTAGAGTGAATTCAAGAAATCCCCATGGCACTGCATGGCCTCAACCTTCTAATCATTTATGACACACTTTAAGTAAGACATTATTAGTTCTCGACCCATAACCCTCTGTCTCCTGCCTCCCCTGTTACATCTTCGTCCTACACCAGAGACACCATGTTCATAGAATTGTCACAGCAAATTATTTTGTGTATACAGTCCATAATACAGTTTATTACTAAGACATATAATCCATTCAGCTTGCTCTTGTCCATAGAAAAATACCACGTACAATATTATGTCTTTATTAAAGCAAACTTAATATTCTTGTGTGGCTAGTTCACCGCCCCAAAGACACTATAATAAAAGTTAAATTAAAACAAGCTGCTAGAGACAGATGTAATGATGAGATGACATTTTTCTGTTCTTACCAGACTTTGAGGGGCAACTGACGGCCATAGTGTCGAAGGGTTTGGTTCGTAAAGCGGATTGAGGAAATTCTGCAGGACTTCTGGTCTGTTTAGGAATGACCTGGAATTGGAATAAGAACTGATTTAGATCACTGCACCATATTAAGACATGCTAATTTGAATTTCATGAACAAATAGTGTAGTGTTACGTTGTAGGTAAAGCAAAGCACCCTCGACAAGATTGGCCAAATAATCCGTTCCTCTGCCCAAAGGGTTAGAGACTGCACAAATTAAGAGATCTACTGAAATTGTTTATATTTTTTATACACAGCTATAAAATCAAACATTTTTAACCATCATCCAATAGATCAATGATCTTTTTGGCCCTTTAATACAGATGGCAAAGTAAAATATAGGGGTAAAAGACTGAAAATTCTATCTGGAGGAGTCGGATGGGGGACAATTGCTCTATACAGGTAGCCGTTAGGGTAGGTTAAACTGTATAGGAAGTGGAAAATGACATACCATAACGACACAGTTTTTCTTGTGAGATCATAAAATTTCCTTTCGCGGTCATTGCTGCACAAGAAAGTTCCTGAAATATAGGAAAACAAGAATCGAGATCGTTGAAATAAACATTGAAAACTACATCATTAAAGTATATATATATATTTATGCAACATTGATGTCTATAATAAGTTATGCTCACCAAACTGGGAGTAGTACGCGTGTTGAAACAGCAAGATCATGAAGTCTTCATTGAACTCAAAGGATAGAGGATACTGTTGCCAAATCTGTGAAAGAAAGTCTTTTGTGAATACGGTGAATACTTACTGAATTGCCCATGACATCTTAACCGGCTTACCATTGACACGGGCTGATCGACAACAGACTGAAAGTGCCCCTACATAATCCGCCAGGTGGCCCATTAATTTTATAGCATCAACTTTGAACAAAATCGTTAGTGACTAGTTCCTGTTTGTCAAATTTGTTTATCAAAAAACATTTTCAGCAGAACAACGCGTTTCTTGGCCAATGTTATTCCCTATGGGGTATTTTGGTAACAGGTCAGAACACAGGCAAAGAATTATCTGACAACAATGACGGAATGATATTCCATTACCAGAGCAGAAAAGAAATATGTTTTCTGTGGATGTGAATGTGCATAAATAAAGTTAGATTATACCTGCCACACGCAGTCCAAAAATAATTGGAACACAGGAGCCTCCTGGTGGTGTTTTGTGGTAGCATATGCAGACTTGGAACATCTTTCAGAAAAGGGGTGACCTGCTTGTAGCCATTCCCTTTCTATCAGGGCTTCGAATCTGAGCAAGAAAAATAAAAACATGATAAATTCACAGTCACAAGCATAGTAGTAATTACTTCATCACTGTTATGTTAAACCTTGAATGCAAAATGACTTCGTGATATTACAATGAAGATTTGGTAAATAGCCAATATTTATATATTTATCAGTTTCCAGTAGATTCTCCCCAGAATGTGTTTATTTTTCTGTTTACGTAAATTTTCCAAAAGCTAAGTACATTTGTAGTGACGAACAGTGAAGTTTTGAACAATAATAACAGCGCCCACTGTCGTCCAGGGGTGGATCTTGCCGGATACAAAGTGCTGTTCACCGAAGCACTCGATATTTTGGCCATTTGTTGTGAGTGCTAGTGAACAGTCGGGAGTACACTTGTATTTGTGAGTTGGCGCGAATATGAGTATCTGGTGAGTGTGAAAATCGCTGATAACTTTGTTAATATCCACTGCTTCGTAATATACTGTAACTTTTCATCAAGTGCGACAGATTTAGTGAGATAGGAAGACTATAAATGATCCCAAAATCCACGCGACACAGAATTTCAAATGTGTCAACTCAGCCAAAGGAATGTCCTCTCACTGTCACTGACGCTAACCACAATTGTTCGATAATATCCATGAGCGCTTTAATGAACAGCAGAGCTCGGGTGGATCCAAACCATTCGAACAGAGAGATGTGATGGACAAGTAGCATATCTATACTTTTTCATTTTCACAATGTTTTAGATCCGTGTTATTATCACTGCAACTTTGTTGTCGTTCTGTGAATAAATACACTGGGAAAATTGATATAGGAGAATAATAATAAATTATTAGTTGTTATTAAGCAAAAAATTCAATTGATTATATTATTATTCAATTACTACACATGTCAATAATATGAATCCTAACCTGACACCAACAAGGTAAGGCATGCGAGTTAAAATGATTGAAAACAAATCCAATGTCTCTCACCCTCGAACCGTTCGGCAATCAGGATCTAACAACAGTTGAGACAGGGAAGTGACCATTAAAGTGGAATCGAGCCCTTCAGATCCATGCACCAAGACTGAAGCTCCTGTGGGAAGCAAATTAAAAATCTTGAATTCATCTGTTTCACAAAATTTTAAATAATACCTGCAGCCAAAGTCATGGTTTTGACATTGTGCGAAAAATGGGAGACTTTTTAGTCAATAGGGGGAGCTCCATGTCGGTCCTCACTGCCACTGTGATGCCATCATTGCACTCAATGACCAGATTGTGTGATGACGTCATTAAACAACGGCTTTAGGATGGGTATATTGCTCCCCCTGTTGACCTGAAGTCCCCCATTCCAATTATTTTGTGTCTAAATCTTGTTTCCAACCTGTACAGTAACTGTGAGCTACGTTATGCAATCAACTTTGCTACCTGTAACATTCTGGCATGTTTACTAAAGGCATAAGTGTCATCAACTTTTCCAGTTCTTTGAGGAATTGTCAGTAAAATTTCTCTACTTTGCAACATGGTTGACACTATTTAATTAAATAGCTCGAGCATTTGAGTATCATATCCTTAAGAAATGTTCAGCTTCGTTTAACTTTTGAGTGACCACATGATATATCATACCTTCTTTATCGATGCACTGGGCAGCAACGCATGCACAATTAAGAACATCCTTAACGTGCGTCAACCAATTACTAGACTCCAACTTGGACAACCATTTGTCCATACTGCTATTTGTGTCATTGCAGGCTGAAAGTAAAAATTAACAACGCGAAGTGAATTAAATTACCAAAAACAGGATCTTTTCATTCTATGATATTCCAAGAATTTCAGCATTTCAAAGTATGTACGTTTTCTCTCTAAGTTAAACAAAAAAATTTCTAAATAAACCTATTTAGTTTCATTTATAAGAAATTTCTAAATATATATTTACAGAACTTTTGTGTTTTGAGGAGTTAGATCAATTAATGAGTGAAAAATCTTCTGACAAACCTTCGATAAGTTTGATCAGAGATTCGTGGAGCACATGGTGTCTTTCAACCGCCTGATGAATCCTTCTCCATTGAGGGTAATGAGCTTCTGGTTCCACTCCTCCCCCTGTAAGAAACAAGAATACCTTGCATTTAAAACTTTGTATGGGATAACATTCTGAATGTCCAAAGAACGAGTGTCTGACCAAATGAATAAAAATGTCCATACAGTGACAGGCCCTTAAAGTAGGTCAATCACTGCATCTGTTATATCTAACATGGCGAGAAACAAAACGGTTACTTCCAACAAGCCCATAATGAATGGTTTTATCTCTACCTTTCTGTGCAGCCAATTTAGCAGCATTTGGTGACCGTGTATCGATGATAAATCCTCGTTTGCCAATTCCAAGGACTGCGTTGACCAATTTTTCATCCTCCTTACAACGTCGGTTGCTGTGTCCAGTCATCGGTTGACTGCTTCGAAGGATCACCATCTAAAAACAACCGATTGCGTCACAAGAATTTCATACATTATATATCGTTTACCAAGAATTTCTCTCTGCACAAGACACATTATATAAAACAAGTTTGTTGGCAACAAACCGTTGGGTCTAAAAACTATGATTACAATGTTATTTCAGAATCACATGTTGAACATTGAGAAAACTTTAACAAGTCCAAAGGTGGCCTAATCGTGTCTGCTTTAACGAAGCATTTCAGAAGGTAAAATTTAACGTTGGTAAAATTGATAATTTGAGGAACATGGAAAAATCAATTTGAAGATGAGTCCCTAGTAATGTCAAAAATGTTGTTGCAAGAGATTTAGTTAATCCCTTACATTCCACATGATAATACATGTAATAAAATAAGATAGACTTACCCCATTTTCTTTGTTGAAATAACTGAGGACTGGAAACCGACCTCCATGTCTGAATACCGCTGCTCTTGCCAGTGTCTCATCATCAACACTCTTCGGAACGACCACCACAGATGGGTAGGTGGGACACACCTAGCAAAATGAAAGAGAATATCTAAAAAATAGTCTCAACACTCCGACACCTTTGCAATTAAGAACCGAAAAACCCTTGCCGGCTCTGTCAATGACCTTGCATAATCATTACATATGATAAAATCCTTTAATATGTACATTAATAACTAATTATACCTCATAATTGCGGTTGATAAAGCTCAAACGCCATTCATCAGATGATGCTTTTAAACGACTATATTCAGTCTCTGGTAGAAAAGCTTGCCAGCCATTCTCCATAATGTCAAACATGGGTCGGAAGAAAAATGGGTAGTACAGATTGATGTTATCTGAAAACAAACCAGCAAAAATTATTGAAGCAATTGGTCTGTTAAATCAAAGAGCTCTGGTATTACATATTTACCATAATTTTAGTGACAAGCTGCTACACATATGTATGGCACTTTTACTTTTCATTTGGGTTGATAAGGCTTCGCAGCTACTACATGTTAAACAAAATGCCAGTTCTTGGAACTCACCAATATTAGATAACTGTTCAACGGACTGTGCTATGTTCACACAGTCATCCACTGAGGGTATGTCCATGTGAATAACTTTGAAATCCTTCAATTTAAAAGTAAGTGTTCCTGAGGAACCAGTGTACTTCTTTTCAAGGCTGTCTACTCTCTTGTGCAGCAACTGAAAGTACATACATTCATCCGGTTCAAATTGCAATTGGAAATACACAATCCTACATTTTATTGATCATAAGCCTAGGTCTCCAAAATATTGCCCAAAGGAATGGCCATTGATTATACGATTTCTCTTCAAGTATAACATATAACTGAAAAATGATAGGATCCATGACTGGACTTATTTGTTATAGGTTTTGATATTGTAACGATATATAATTTGATATTGCCATTCAACAAAGACAGTTATCACTCTGTATTAAACACATGTTAGCCATGCCATTTATGTCGGAGTCCCCTCTCTGCTGAAAGCATTATCATTTCAATACTTAATCATTACTTTAATACTTTTTTCATGAAACATGTCTTGCCAGTTCCAATCCATAGGCTGACGCCATATGATTTAAGCCGAGGCTTTAATGGACCCTGTTAACATCGCCTCTTCTAGAATGCTCTGGGCATTAACATATTATATTTCATAATAATCTGCATCTCATTATCATTGTGCTGCCTAGCAGATGACAAAGAACATGATGTGACCAATAACTACAACATTAAACATAGTCTGATTACCCATAATTCTTCTCGTTGGTCCCGCCTTGACGACAAGATGAGGTGATGTCCTGTGACACACAGCGTCCCTTCGATTGGCATGGTGTTTGGCCGATAAAGTGTGACTCCATCGATCATTGGAGTCTTGATGAACTCTGCAAACTCCATGATTGCACTTGGAAAGGGGAGTGGCACAGGTTGTTTTCTGTTTTCACCCTAAACTGCTTCTATATCCAAAAATAAAAAAAAAGGTTTTAATAAAATAAAATACATATATATATATATATTCACCAATTAATTTGCATTTTCCACCAATCACCATTTGACAGGTTTACATAAAGTGTTGATGTTTACATATATATGTAATGCACAATGTAAATAGCAAATACTATTTGCAATACCAGCCAATGGCAAAGACAGTGAATCATTTCAATCATTACAATTTACATTGACATTTGCAATGATGAGGACTTCCACACAATCAACACCCTGTCTGAAAAAAATATGACTGACAATATCCATTGTATTTCACGTAACATTGACTCAAGACGCAGTAGATCATGAATAAAACATATTTCAAATCTTTCAGTAGCAGAAAGTTAATCAAAATCATAAATCCCTACCTAAAGTGATCCAACAGCCTTTCGCCGGAAATAATCACTGATGATAAACAATGCATAAAAGAACAGAGGGCAGCACGGTACATTTATTCCCATGCGGCACCTGGCGAGTTATGAAAACAACGACAAAACCGCGCGAAAGAGCGAAACTGGGAGAAAAAAAAAATTCTTCACAGCATAAGTCAAGTTGAGGGTACTCACTGTCCCTGATTGCCTCAAGTGCTGCCTTTGGCTAAGGCTTTAGTTCCAGTACAAGGATTTATTTTCTTTATTTAGAGACATGTATGAGTATAATGGTGAACTTGTTGCATTTCGTTGGATGCCTTCGATTTTCCTTATGATTCTTTGGACCGCAGGGCTCCACACTGATTGTCCATATTCTAGGTGACTGCGTACTAGGGTAGTGTGTAGGGGTACAATATATCCTTGTCTAGATTTGAAATCGACCTTCTAATTATTCCCATATTTCCTGTAGCCTTTTTGATAGTGTTTATATGCTCTTCAAATTTTAGATGCTCATCAAAGGTAATTCCCAGATCCTTCTTGTCTGTCTACACGTTGTAGTTACAAGTACAAGCGGTCTTGGTGGTGGTTGGTCAATTTGCTCTTCCAGTGATCTTGCTGGGTAATTTCCAAGTTGTTCGATATTGACTAAATGTTTGTTCAATGTTTGTTCAATGTTTGTTCAATGTTTGTTCAATGTTTGTTCAATGTTTGTTCAATGTTTGTTCAATGTTTGTTCAATGTTTGTTCAATGTTGGCTAAGCAGTGGCCTTGTTGGTTCAATACCAGTCCAACATGGCTAGGATATTCATACAAAATCTTGTATACAATGGGTATCTACATTGGTAGCAGTATTAGTTTTTCTTTAAATCTCTCTGTAATTAGAATATAAAATCACGAGACATATATCTTGAAATCTGAGTGTGTGGGAAGTTTATCACTGTATGATAAACACATGTTTATTACTCAGTATATGGATCCATTTGATCTTACAGAGGCCCACCCAATATGATTCTTACAGGACTTTTCTTGTCAGCAAGTGCTGCTGCTAGACTTAAGATCATTGGTGGAGGAGATGTTGAGACACCAGGTAAGGTTAACATTGTACTGGTGTTGGTGCATATGAAAAACTTTACCAAGTCAGCCCAATTGCCATTACAGCAGACTTCATACCCTGAGAAACTTAACTCCAGAGGACGTCATATGAGTACAGGACTCTCATTGGCTGAGTGTCTGCTATAGTCAAACATTTGACATAGAATACTGCATACAAATTAAGAAAAGGTTTGTGTATCATGCAAAGATTTAGTAAAATACCAACGTTCCTGGAACGATGACATGGGCAGCGGTCAGTATCCAGTGTTCAGATATTATGACACCAGCACCTTGTGAATTCCAAACCAGTGCCTGCCAGGGCTATTTTCCTTGGAAACAACAAAGGAAGATGGAAAGGTGCTCATGACATTAAGACGCTTGAACAAGGAGAGCCAAGAATACACAATTTATCTGCTGTTTTTCTGGTAAGGTCTCTAATCATTACACTGTCATACATTGTGCTTCTATGTTAATATCCACTCGATTTGGAGAGCATGTCACTGTTTTTATGTTTTTAATTTTGCATAAACAATGATAAAGCAATATCCCCACAAACACACAACATAATCCACCACCCACCCTGCCTGTCCTTATTTGCCCATCAGGTGCCGAAATACAGGACATAAAGCCCTAATCCACCCACATCCTCAGGATGACATGGATTAGAAAGAAAAAATAAAGAATATTACATGTAATTATTACTATGATAAAACAAGTAAATATACTTAGAGCAGTATTTTTTATAAAAAAATTCCAGCACTCGGAATTTTTCCTGGAACCATTTGTGGAAATCCGAAATGACGTGGGTCTGGTCTACATAGCCGAGGGTCTCGAGTGGTCTTCTCAACATGCTTCTGCTATTGCTATGGCTGAACCTGACGAGGAATTTATTGGATCTGCATGCTGGTTGTCTGGATGGGGAGCTACTTAATTATTGTAAGTTTCAAGATTAAATACCTGTATTATTTGACCAGAACTAGCAAGTGATAACCTCCAGTGATCCAAATCCAAATTTGATTCAAAACCATTCTAAACCTTGTCATCTATCCATATGAAAAAACAAAAACCAAGCATATAAACATATAAATAAATAATAAAAATAAAAGTTACCAAAGACATATAACCTCATGGTGATGGTACTAATTCGAGTGGATAAGCAATTGTTGGTCAATTTTGAGGCATTAATAAACCAGGCCCCCAGGTTCCCTTGGACATCATCAAGTTTACTTTTTTTATTTATTTTTATTCCACCAATGTAGATACAATATTATTACCAAAAATAAAATTTCAGATGATAGAAATCACAGCCACATTGAACCGAACATCCTGCAAGAAGCGCCGTTCGAAGTTATGGTGCAAAGTGAATGTGTAAAAGCACATGCTGAGCATCCTGAATTTCCTAGGACAGTGTTCTAAGAGGTGGTGGCTGTGGATTAGGGCTTTACGTCCTGTATTTCTGCACCTAATGGGCTAATTAGGACAGGTAGGGACCATGGCAATGAGACGAAAGATGAAACAGCCATCCAACATAGGCTCGACCGGGAATTGAACCCGAGACCAAGTGGTTGGAAGCCCAGCACGCTACAGTGTTCTCAGAGCAGATTTGTACCTTTGGTGAAGGAATCAGGGGTGTGTGCAAGGTATGTGATAATAACCAAACAATACGGGGAAAAAAAGTTAAAAATTAAGCACCATTGTCGGAGAAAATTGACTAAATATGCTAATATATAGAAAGCGGTAAATTTTATTTAATGGTAACAAACATCAGTGTTAATTTACTGTTAAAATATCATTTCTCAGGGTCAAGCAGTTTCCATGGTACCAATGGATTTGTTAATGTGTCACTTTCCAACCCATAGTTGAATTTCTTTGATAATGGCTTTTATAGCAGATTTCATAGACCATGTGAATGCTTGATTCTCATTGGCTTAGGCAGCCGCTCAGCCAATGGAAGTCCTAGATTCACATGATGTCCTCTGGAGTTCAGTTTTCCAAATTCATTTATGATTGAGTTTGTTGTAATGATTCCCCAGGGCGACAGTGAAGGACCACTGAATTGTCTTCGCAGGGACACATGGATTGTGGCTGGTGTAGCTTCCTGGACAGATCCATATTGCAATCCGTAATATCCTGCCGACAAAACAAATTTCCATAAAGCTTATTAGAGATATGTTACAGTTTCCAACCAATATTATCTGCTGCACATGGCACCTGATATCAAGATTACCGCTCCAGAGAACATGTGAGTCTGGATTGAATAGTCTACAAATTTTGTATGTTCTTTGTTTCAAAATGCATGTGAAAGTCTGAATGATTAACAATTTCCCTACGAATACTTTATTGGGAAATTTGTCTTCATCACATCAAGATGTTAATTAGTCAATAAGGTTACACCCTTTTCACAGAACATCCATGTTGGCATTTTTGCCTCATTGACCTCTCTTTGTACTCGGATATGGTATTATGACGTCATCAGTAGACAATGGTCTTGGTGAGGTCACAGAGTGCAAGAAAAATTGTCAAGTAATGATGTCATAATACATGACGTAACCAAAATGGGGTCAATGAGGCGAAAATGCCAACATGGCTGCTGTGCGAAAAGAGTGTTATGTAAAATAGGAGACAATATCAATTCACTTAAAAAAGTGTCCTGTCTGACACGTCTACAGTTCCATCTGTTTACACAAAATCATGGTGATGATTATTTACCTGTTTAAAACGTGTTGTTATCTGGAACATCATTATACACTGTATTATGACAATAATTTAAGATCATATCTTTACAAAAAATCAAGAAATAGATTAAAAAAAAACCTTAATCTGCCTAAACTGAATTATAAGTGATTTGTTTACTCCTCAAAAGGTCATGCATGTCGATCTTTCAGCTTGAGTAACTCTAACCTCGACTTTCACCCTTCATAACTGGAGATTGTCACATCACTAAAAAAATATATATTTGAATTATAAACCCTCCTTAGCATCACATTTGAAGGTTGAAATCGAATCAAATACCTAAAGAAAACAATTTTGTGCTACTTGACAGCCAAATTCATAGATTTCGAAACCAATTTCTTGGACTTAAACTCTGAGGATTGCTTTAACCAATGATTGTCCTGTATTCACATGACGTCCTGTGGAGTTAAGCTTCCAAGTTAATGAGATGGGTTTCCAACTCTATGAATTTGGCTGTAATTGAGTGAAGAGTATAAATTGTCTTTCACAGAAACAAGAGTAGGCCTTATATACATAAATTAAATAATCAATGTAATGGAAACTGATTGAGCGAAATTTCTCTGGGGTCTGAAAGAGACTGATACATATATTTATGTTACTCGTCATTTAAACCTCCTCAATACATTTAAATTACAAATTTGACAGTTACTACTATTTATTTATCAACAAAATAATAAATTTGCATCCCTCCTTGGTGTAAAAATGACATATTACGATACATACAAACCAATTTTGACAATCTTGAAAAATTCATGAATTCAGTCTTGGTCAACTGGGTTACAGCGCCTGTCAGTTTAACTTGAACAGGGTGGTGGCGTGTAAGTGACATCAATCATCCCATTCTTTTACTATGTTCGGAATTGAGTTACCCCCGGATGTCGGTATAACTGCCTACAACTGCAAGAGCACCCTAAGTTTTGCTGACAGACAATGTAGTCTGTTAATCAGAAGACCCCAGACCTCAAACCCCAGTACTAACAAGATCAGTGTGTGTGTGTGTGTGTGATTAGGGCTTTACGTCTTGTATTTCTGCACCAGTTGGGCTAATTAGGACAGGCAGAGACCATGGCAATGAGACGAAGGATGAAACAGCCATCCAACTTAGGTTCGACCGGGAATCGAACCCGGGACCCAGTGGTTGGAAGCCCAGAGCGCTACCTCTGAGCTAGGCCCCCGCCCTTAACAAGATCAGTGAAGTTGGCTACCCGAACCTAGCTCCGTGACAGTACTAACATAGGGCTCTGCGCAATGCACACATTAGTTACACCTGTTTAACTCTTCCATATATTTTGCATAACTAGATAACATGTCTTCCCACACTCACTCACTGTCAAATAAGAAGGTCAGGTGGTCTTGACTGACTGTTCTGCATAGACCAGAAAACAAAATAAACTTCAAGGTTTTTGCTTAGAAAAAAAACGAACTTCTTTTAGTCAAAAAGGTTATTATATCTATCAAGAGTTGGTTCTCCTATGACTTTCCAAGGCCAAAGGAAAATAACTTTTTTTACATTGCAGTTGAAAATTTTCCAGTTTGATTTATAGCTTAAGGAACACATATAGAATAAATGTAGCCAACTAATGTAACCCAATAGACCAAAATGTTACATATAGCAACAAGTAAAATCCTCAAAAAAAAAGTCACTGTAGATTAAACCTAGAAAGGAATAAAAATGCCGAAATTATACTCTGACAAGGTAATTAAACTTCCACCCTGTCCAGATTATATGTACCCACTGCAGGAAATAAGGTTATTTTCTCACACAATAGACCACCTATTTAAAAGTAATTTACTCCCTACAGTGAGTAAATTTACTAAATAGGGATGGAAGTTTACTCATTTGTTGGAGTAATCTTTTACACATAGCTCTAATTCACATGTAGGTTGGATCTACTTTGTCAATAGAAACACCCTCTCTTGCCAATATATATCTTTTTGCTACACATTTTCCCAGTATATGTGGTCCTTCGTACTAAAAATGCTTCATTATTAATTCTATCACATGCATTCATGTTGCACCATATCCAAAATTAGCAATTAGTATTCACATCTGTGTGTTTCAGTTGGTATTTCATATATATATATATATATATATATATATGAATTCTCTGCTATGATAAAAAAAAAAAAACAGAACAATCAAATGAATTTACCATATATTTCGTGTAAAAATTTTCAAATTTTGGAGTCCTTGCTTTGAAATGTATGTCAGCATCATTACAATACTTAATTTTTTTCATAGTTGAGATCTCATTCATCTTAGAGTAAGTCCAGTCCGAACGTTAAACCCTCGACCAGGTCAAGCCCAAAGGTATGAGACTATAGCGCCCATTAAATCAAACTTAGTGGCAAACAAATAGTTCTTTGAATATGGCAGAATATGGCGTTGCTTCTTTAAAATGCAGGTTCTGGACAACAAGATTGTTGCTTCCATACATTTTGTCAGACCCCTCCCCCCCCCCCCCCATCTGAGTCAACCTGAGGGTCTGGTAAGTCGATGCAAAAAAGGAGTCAGTAATTCATGAAGAGTCACAACTGACATCACCACCTAGACATGATGCATTCATATTCAAAACTACTCACAATACATATTATAATAATTTTCAAGTAATGCACTCTTGCCAAGTATCAAAGTAATACCTGTACCTGTATCACAATTAATGAAGGTACACTAACGAAGAACAGAGAATGAGTGTTAAGCATATATCTTTTTACATCACACAGACAGAAATGAACTTTACTACAAAGAGATCTGGTTTGTAGACCAAGTGGAGGATGTACCATCCTGGAATATTCTATTTTAGCTATATTCTATATTACCCTTTATAATAAACTCCACAGCACTGAGGTTCAATCAGGGCCTGATTACTGTCCTGCTGGCTGTTCCTTGAGAACTTCACTGTCTATGCCTTCTGTTGACTCATCTGGATCTCCATCTGGTGATGCCAATTCTGCAAGGTAACTACCCTCTCATAGACAGGAAATATTAGACTTGGAAGATCAACTTGGACCTGAGTCATCTGAGCAGATGAGCTGAGATAGTCATTTCAAAGCTTTCCACGCGAGTCAGTTCAGCAGGTTATTATATGCCAATTAGAATCCAGGATTCACATGTTCGTAGCCTGCATTAGTTCTTTCTGCATAGCTCAGTTCAGCAGTGACAAAGTATAACTGCAAGACTAAACCCACTTTCTTAAAATGATAAAGAATATCAGCTTTCACAAATCTCAATAAAGATTAGATTTCCTTGAAGTACAAAGCTATGTCTCTCTGAGGAAACAGGAATATCATCGTCATCTGAATCAGTATCAACATTTGGCTTCTTGGTTATGGCAAGAAGAAAAATGCCAGCTTTCTTGGATTGCAGTGATAAATTAAAAGAATCACAATCATTGCTTGATTTTGTTATCGGTCATTTACTTTGTAAATTTGACACAAGAGAAATATTGTCATTTCAATCCGAATCAGGATAAATGCTCGGCTTTTTCGTTATGGCAGGAAGTACAATACTGGCTTTCTTGGATGGTTTAGGCAAATCAGGAAAATCATCATCGTTTGGTGTTTTTGTTATAGTTGGACGAATGGTTTCTTTACTTGACACAACAGGAACATCATCATCATCGGAGTCGGGATAAATGCTTGCCTTTTTTGTTATGGCAGGCAGAACTATGCTGCCTTTCTTGGGCTGTGTTGATGTATTTGGAAAATCAGCATCATCGCTACCATCTGATTCATACGTGATGCTTGATTTCTTTGTGATAGCAGGAAGAACAACACTTCGTTTCTTCAATAAAACAGGAATATCATCATCATCAGAATCAGAGTAAAGACTCAGCTTCTTGGTTATGGCTGGAAGAACTATGCTGGCTTTCTTGGATTGTGTTGACAAATCAGGAGAAACATCATCATCTTCACTATCTGATTCTTGCATAGAGCCTAATTGCTTTATTATTGCTGAATGGCTAGATCTTTGTTCCTTTGATAAACCAGGTACATGATCATTGTTATCAGAACCAGCAATTATGCTTGGCTTTTTGCTTGTGGCGGGAAGAACAATGCTGGCTTTCTTGGATTGCAGCGACTTCTCATGAGAATTGTCATAATTTTTGTTTAATTTCTTTGTTATTGGTGGATGATCAAAACCTTCTTTCCTCAACAAAATAGGAACATCATCATTGTCATCAAAATCAGCATAAATGCTTGGCTTTTTGGTTATGGCAGGAAGGAAAATGCTACCTTTCTTGGATTGATGCGAATTGTCAGGAGAGTTATCATCATCGTGGCTTAATTTCCTTGTTACTGGATAAACAATGCCTTGTTTCTTTGACAAAACAGAAATACCATCATCCCCATCTGAGTCGTCATAAATGCTCGGTTTTTTGGTAATTGCTGGAAGAACAATGCTGGCTTTCTTGGATTGTGGATCAGGAAAATGAAGATAATCATTACCATCTGATTTATACATGATGCTCGATGTCTTTGTAATAGCTGGAAGAATAACAATCGATTTCTTAACAATCACTTTGCACAAGCCTGTTGATATGTGTTGTATGATATATTGATATTAACTGATTGAGAAGCTTCTCCAGTAGATGTGTTGCCTTGGTTACTAACACTAATTTGTGGATGGTCGTAATCTGACAGATGTTTTGTTGTGGTAGGTAGGACCCAAACATCATCCTCTTTCGCCTCTATATTAGCATTCAAGTCTTCATCAGCAACACTGACAAAGTGAGCACCTAAAATGGTAAAACATTATACACTGTAGCCGTACATAAAATTAAATATTGAATGATGATTTTATTTATTTTTTTAAATTTATTATACAGTATTTTATAGCGCCAAAATACATTAAAATCAAAATGCTCTAAGGCGCTTCACAATGAAAGATAATGTAAAATGCAGTTAGTTTCATCACTAAAAAAAAACGCCCCCGTCAAATTGAGCCTAGCAAAAGCTGTCATTGCTGACTACTCAAAACCGGATCTAGAAGTACATATTTATGATATATTTGATAAATTTCTTACATTTACCAATGTTTATATTTATCTGGTGATAGATGTAAGCCGATTTTGAGCTATAGAAGTGGACAGAAGCAGCTGGCTTTAGCATGTTTAGACCACAGCCAGGTACAGGTCGCTACAGACAGCTAGAGTCAGCCGTATTTTATGAAACTAACTGTATTAGTCAAAATACAGGGGCCACAGGCCAAATCATTCCAGACTCAGCTAATATGTCTTATCTACAGTTCACGAAAAATGTCCAAAAAGTTTGTCTAACATATAAGATTATGCGGTGGTTCTGATCTTCTGTTTTGCATTCCTGGTTTAACGAGTTGGGCAGCCTGCGTTTATCTCTCTTTTTTTTTGTGTTCTATGGCCTGAGGAGAACTCTTGTGTAATGTGTAACATCTTAAAAATAATTCTGCGATTTGGTCTCTTTTATATTTATTTTATTTTTAAGTTCATATCCTTACCTTATAATGCTTTATAATTGTTATGTTTTTTACTGCCCCTCAACCATCTAATCGCTCAACTTGAAATCCACTTATTGTTTAGATAGATGATACTTAATTGACTCAATATTCCATAATTCGGAGTGTATCTTTTTCTATTTTTTCTTTCTTTCAATCCAAACATTCAATTGATAACAGGTTAATGGATATAAATCCTCCTAATAGTATAAAATGCTTGTGTATTGTTCCAATCAATGGTTGTTAGGTTAGTCAAACAGCACAATATAAATGTTATATCCAAAAGAACAATAGGTTTATCCTCAGGATGTGACTAAAATGTTTTGCTCCACCAAAGGTGCCTGTTTATTACGATAAATTGAGGCTACACAAGGTATGTTTACCACTAATAGAAGATAAAGAATATCCTTAGACTATATGCATCAAAATCCACGATTCACACTGGGCTATATTTAAGTTGAATTCATATCCAGGAAAACCAATAAAAGACACAAAAACATCCACAGACACTGTGTTAGCCAAATTCCAATGCTTTGCCCATATAGCAAGTAATATTTAGATGACACACCCCACTGCACATCATTCTTTTGTGTACTGTATACATCTTGAACAGACACAGTAGGGGACTCAGTCTTGCTCTAGTTAAATCTTGAGGCATAAAAAGAAGATGTTTGAGAGTGAATAATGTGATATCTCTTGATTGTACAAGTAAAAGATAAATATGTTTTGTTGGGGTGAATTCTTGTATTTTCAAGAAATGGGGGGTCAAGGTTACTTCCAAATGAGATATATATATATACTCCCAATGAAATGTGCCTGTCCAATCAGATCTCTTCATTTCTACCATGTGACCTTTTTTTACATGGGAAATTACATTGGATCACAATAGTTATTATATATACATATTGGAAAAGGGACTATATATATTGAATAAATCAAGTTATATTGGACAGATGAGTCATGTGACAGACAATCAGATGAATTTGTTAGTGTAAACCACAGATAGAATACACTGATCGGAAATATCTTCATTTGCATAATTTCTAAGGCGGATAAAACTTCTCAGAGCCAACAAATTGCGAATTAAAAAATTTTTTGTGCAGGACTGCAGTTACTGCAGATTTGGCTTAAGCCAGTGGTAAAAGTGCTGAGGGTGCTTATAGCTGGATTGTCACTCAACATGACAGTGGCCAAAATCTATTGCATTCACTTCGTTGTCTTCTTAATACTGATTACCTACCATCCAGAGCCTTGCTGGGTTCACTATCTCTCTATAAACTGAATAAACTTCACCTAGTATTTAATTTTTCATACCATAAAAAATCCAATATGTAAACAAACCAAGTGATGACATCCAAATACTCAACCATGGGTGATGATGCCGTTTCCCTTGTATTTCCAATGTTTTGGTCTTGATTTCTTCCAATGTATCATTTATTTTTTGTAATTAATGCCTGATAGATTCATCAGCTTACACATATTTAGTGTGCCTTGATCAAATAAAGTGATTTTCAATCATTTGATGAAGTTTTAGAAAATAGTAATTTTGACAGATAGTCTAGATAGCAAGGTTTGGATGGCACACATTTTATGATACACTTGCCAAATCTTGGAGAAAAGATGCTTAACAGAACTACGAAATTATAGCTAGCTTCAAACTATGGCAAATGGTATGATATCTGAGTCATCATCATTGATTCAGCTTCAAAGTTGCATGAGCCTTTTCTGAATGATGGTGTTTGATGTTTTTAGAAAATCTAATATTGTTGGGATAGATATGCAAAGGACTGAAACCACAAATCTGGACCTGTATACATTTTTTTTACCACTCCATCTCATGTTGTTGCAGAAAAGACAAAACACTCAGTGTCTGTGAATTTCATTTGATTACAATGGTGTATTACCGTTGAGTTTTGGTTTGTGTAATTCTGCTAGCTGCATTGAAGTCTGTGAGATCACCCAGCACATTCATAAATTAAATATCTTTGATTTCACAATCACAGTTAAAATTTAGAGCTTCTAATCCCTGTATATATATAGTCGGAATATAACTTTTTCTTTTTCTGCTATACAGTTAGTTTCATTAAAAACGGCCTGACTGCCACTAAACAGAACTGTCTGGCTATAACTGGCTATTCAAAGCTATCTTATAAGTATTGTAGAATTGTATACCTATCACATGTCTGATATTAGATTTAAAATAGGTTTACAATTTTGCAATGAGACAAATAATTCGCTTACTGGTTGCCATGGAAACCAAAAATTGACGCATCTATTCTGACAGACTGTTGGTTACCTATAGAGTCCTCACTATATGCCAATAAAAATGCATGAAACTTCTTTAGCTAAGATTAAGCTTATACAGAGTTTCAGGCCAGGCATCCATACAAAATTCATTTTTTTCTGGCAGCAAAAATAAAAAAATGAACCCATGTGTGCGTTTATCTGCTGAATCAGTAATATTATGAATTACAAGGTATAATACTTCACAACTTAAATAAATTAATAATTTGTGACAAGTCTTTATTTCTCAGCATAAAGTATAAATTTATTAAAAATGCCAAATAAACATAATACCCAAACATCAGGCTTTATGTCCATACACATACAGATAAAAATGCCCTCATTACTTATTCACAGAAAAAGTCTTGAAACAGCATGTCATATCTACATTTCTTAGAATTTCGACAACACAATTTTCCAAATCCACAACAGATTCCATTGCAGTATCTTCCATCACTGCATTTCTTCAGACCTCTGGTGAAGATGGAGTTGTATTTGACATTACGAATTCTGAAATGCAGAAAAGGCAATTATTAAAATATACATTTCACTGAGTCAACTGCAGCTACATGGCCAAATGTGCCACGTGTGTTTTCCATGAGAAGGATAAACGCATGGAAAACGCATGTTTTTAGCTAATTATAATGAGGCAAAAACCATGCGTTTTTCATGCGTTTATCCAAACGCATGGAAAACCCACGTGGCACATTTGGCCATGTACTAAGTGTCCTATGTTGTTGCCACCATGTCTTGTATCACACAAAATACAGTATTGAATGCATGTACAGTTAGTTTAATTAAAAAACGGCCTGTCAAATTGAACCTAGCCAAAGCTGTCAAAGCTAGCTACTCAACATCGGATCTAAAAGTACATGTTTAAAATATATTCGATTAATTTCTTACGTTTGCCAGTGTTTACACTTTTCTGGCGATAAATGTAAGCTGACTATTAGCTATAGAAGTGGACAGAAGCAGCTGGCTTTAGCGTGTTTAGATCACAGTCAGGTATAGGTAGCTACAGCCGTCTAGAGTCAACCGCTTTTTAAGAAACTAACTGTACTAGGCATATACGAATGGTGTTGAATGGCTAGTGTGATACAGGTTTATTTTCTCTTACATTTGTATTATGGTATAGGAAATAACTTACTTTTTTGTTTTGTTATTTGAAGGATAGGATAGGATAGGATATATAGGATAAGGTATATAAGATATATAGGATAGAATAGGATAGGATGACAATGGCTTACTACATGGCCAAATGTGCCATGTGCATTTTCCATGAGAAGGATAAACGCATGGTTTTTAGCTAATTATAATGAAGCAAAAACCATGCGTTTTCCATGCATTTATCCAAACGCATGGAAAACGCACATGGCACATTTGGCCACGTAGAACAGACAAAGGCATACACGTTAATGCATTTATAAGTTTTAGATGGTGAATACAAATATCTCCATGTGGTGGGAAAGGGTCAGAAATAAAGCTCATAAACAAGCAAAAGTCATGGTTACAGAAGCCTCCCATGTTAACTACTTGGCCAGTATGCTTTGATATATCTATTTTATTGATTTCTGTCACCATTAAGTACCGAGTTTCCCTATGATACTATACATTGAGACATTGACTTATTATTATAACAGTCTGATTGGGACTGAAAATGCAGCAATGCAAGAACATAAATATGAACATAATTATGAAGAGCTGGACTTACATTTGTACAAAATCCTATGGAGCACAAAAGAATGTACGAATGGTGGCTTCATAAGTGCATCTCCATCCAGTCCTACAGCATCTTTGGTAGATGAGGCCACAGCACACTCCGTAACAGACACTGTTGCCACTGCAGCCCTTTGCTCCTCTCTTCATATGTACTTCATAATCTGCTGCGCTGAAATAGCCCCAATGAGACACATTGACTGAAAACACTATCAAAATATGTAGTAGATTAATGTAACAGGGCGTGGACTGTAAGCCTTGTCATCTCATCATGGTGTCTGCCTCTGGCAGCTGGTGATATAAGATAGCTATGATTTGTACTTCAGACCAGTAGCATTGAGACAATTAAAAAAAAACATTAAAAAAAACAACACTTGAATTCAAATATAAATTTATCTTGGAGGCAAGAAATATTTTCGTAATAATTAATTTTTCAAATAAGTGATGTTGGTTTTGTCCCATGGACTTTTAAATACACTACCTAAAAAAAAGTTCAAACTCTTTTTGTGTGAAATAAATCAAACAGTCTAATGAAATCGATTTTCTTAGGAGTGAGGTAAAAGGCCTATATATTTTCTTAAAAATGCAAGAAAAAATGTCTTGCTACAATGGCAAAAAACAAAAACAAAAAAACTTGAATTAAGTAGTCAGTTTCATAAAATATGGTTCACTCCAGACAGATTAGTAACCTATCCCTGGCTGTAGCAATAACTAGCTACAGTCAGCTTATTACACCTACCACCACTGAAAAAATATAAACCTTGCCAAATGTAAGAATCAAATATATCAAATATATCATAAATATTTATGTACAATAGACATGCATCTTTTCAACCACAAATGACAAATATATATATGCATAACTCTCAACTTATGCACCAAATTGTTCTGCATGTACTTATAGGTCTGGCTTTATTTAACCAGCTTTAGCCAGACAGTTCCGTTTAGTGGCAGGTAGCATCATATAGCAGAAGTTATCTCGCTTTATCTAGGTTCAATTCGACAGGTCGTTTTTAATGAAACTGTCATATTTTTGATTGTCTTGAAAAGAGTAACATTTTTTTTTTCTGAATCATATCCAGCCAAGAAGTTTAATTTAATCTAATTCTTTGACTCCATACAGAAATAGGAATTGGAAAACAGAAAGGCAAAAGCAAGATGACAGATCAGAAAAGAAAAACTTGCATGGAAATCTAAATACAACAGAAGACACCAGGATAATATATAATGAAAATCCATCTCACCTGTGAACTTGCAAAGCTCTTGTGGACATCTCGAATCTTTTCCTAGGATGGCCGAAATCAATTTTCTCTCTATGAAAATAAAATTCAATGTTCATTTGTGCTTATCTAATCATGGCGTCATGGTTGGTGGCAAATCCCTTTTAGCTTAATTGGTCACGTTGGTATTTTTTTTCCCCCAGCTATGTAAGTTGCTGTGCAGAAGTGCCCTCCCCCCCTCAAAAATCATCTATAATAAAGTTAAATTTACAACAATATATTATGATCTAAGGGCACCAGAATTGTTGAAGTTGACAAATTTAATGATAATATTTTCCTCTTTTTATTCTACGAACCCTAAATACAAATAATTACAAAAATAGTGTTTCTCTCTTCAGAAGAGTTCACTTACTTATGCAAGGCACTGTTAATTTAGGCTACCTGATCAGTAATGAAAATCAACATTGAAAAGTACAAACCCATGACTGTCTTACTTGAATTAAAGTCAAACATCATAAATAACAAAAATATTACCTACCCATAAGCTTGTATCAAGCTGACCAGTACTAAAGTGACAAGAAGAGTGAATACTACAGAGTTCTTCATGTTGCTCTGTCCAGTGTAATTTAAAGAATGACCCATGAAACATTATGGTCAGCACTATATAGCAGGATGCGATGATAATTAGGCAGCTCAGAGGGTATGGTGGTTGAAAATGCTGCCCATTGTGTGCAGGTCAAACGGTCAAATTTTGGGGTACATCCGCATTCTCTTAGCAAAATTACAGCATTCATTTGTAAATGAATACTTATATAGAATTTCTAAACTGGAAATTAATGAAAAGTGAACATTCTTTGTGAAATTAAAGGAAAAGAATGAACACATAACAGTAAGACCTTGTGGTGGTAAACTCAGACTATTTTATTCACAACAGAAAGATACATATTGGTACAGTCAGAAGGAAACATAAAATAATTATTTCTATTGCTAGTGACCTCTCTGAGGCTGGTACTAAAGAGTGTGTGTGTGTGTGTGATTATGGCTTTACGTCCTGTATTTGGTACTGGTAAATCCTTAAAACTATAGACTTAATTAAATCAACCAATAATTTTTTTTTGATTTAAATTCATATGAATTTTTTACTTTCATTTCAATTCGAATTTTAGCTGATTCTCAACCATCAGCCAGTTTGTTCATCAAATGAGTAGACATTGTGGACGCTAGTTCACAGTCAGAGGACACTGCATACTACAGTGCATAGGCCGAGTTGGCGCAAATCTTATCAATAAACGGGGGCAAATTGCCAATAACTTTGTTAATATTCATTGTTAGACAATGAAATTTGGTAGTAGTATTTTCATCACCCGACACAGATTTTGGCATTAGCAGGTCTTAAAATTACGCCAAAACCGCCGCGACACACAATTTTAGGTGAGTCAACTCAGCCTAGGGTTTGTCCTTTGACTGTGAACTAATGTCCAAACAAAATAACCGATAATAAATAATGGCGCTTAAGCATTACTCAGAGGTTGATTGATTGATTTATTGATTCCTTCCTTTGGCATAATTGCATGTGAAGCGGTTGATTGATTGGTTGTTTTTTCTTCCCAAAACTTAAAAGAAAATTATCATCCTTTTACACAGGTAAAATAATATTCGTGATATCAGTGCCTACCTGGACTGTCAGCTATGCTACTGTGTTTACATTTCGTAGTAAAAAAAGCATTTCCTGGTACGTACTATTAGTGTCTATGAACAGATGAGTTAACTATGCAGTAAACACTAATGTTTGGTACCACATAATTGCTAAGGGCCTAGCTATCCAATTAATGAATCGGATTACCATCTTGATTACTTCATTTGTATAAAAACATTTTTCTATCTTTTTTTCAGTAAAACCATTCCATGGTATACAGGAATTGGATATAGTTCAGTTATTTCCATAAGTAAAAGTTAGCTGGCCCACATACATGAAGCGGATTTGCTTCAATTGTCCTGTCAATTCAATTGAAAGCTAATCAAATTTACCCTACATTACAAAATAAGACAACTCCATTTTATGACATTGACAAGGTATACAAATGGTGGTTTTATGTTGACAAGGCTGAATTAGAATTAATATGGCAAATGTTAGCATTGTATATAATGTCATAAGACTTATACTTCTGTTGTTTTAGCTTTTCATGATATACATAATACTTATTTCACCAGAGCAAGAAGGAATCGTTGTCTACTGCTGTGAGTGTTTGCTAGGCAGGATATTAGTAATAAATTTCCTTATTCCTTCAATAGCATGCCTGGCAATATCTAAGGGTGGGTGCGTGGGTGATTAGGGCTTTACGTCCTGTATTTCTGCACCAATTGGGCTAATTAGGACAGGCAGAGACCATGGCAATGAGACGAAGGATGAAACAGAATCGAACCCGGGACCCAGCGGTTGGAAGCCCAGAGCGCTACCTCTGAGTTAGGCCTCCGCCCCCGACAATATCTAAGACAAAATTTACACTCATTCTCTGAAAACTTTCATTAAAACTAAATTTTTAAATATACATCAATATGCACTAGACCAGATTGCTTCATATGTTATACCTGATTTCTTATTTTTTAAAATTATTAGTGATAGTTTTTGCCCCGAGGGAGGCTGAACCTGGTGTTTACTGGAAATCCCTTGATTATCCAAGTTATAGGGTGTGCTTTCTCAACACTCATTGAAAATCGAAATATACCCCCTAATGAAAGGGTTCATTATTTGCAACGTTATCTTGATGGGGATGCTTTGAGATGCATGAAAAGTTTTCTCTTGATTCCTACAGAAGACTCATATTATGAGGCCATGAGTCTAATAGATAGTCGGTTTGGTGATTTGTTTGCTATAGCCCAAGCATTTAAGTCAAAGATTGAAACTTGGCCAAAGATTGGTTCACGCGATGCTGAAGGCTTGCGTAAGTTTAGCGATTTTCTTTGTCAATGTGAGGTAGCTGCTAGAACTAATCCTAACTTGCGTATCTTGAATGATGATGTCCCAAATAAATCAATACTTAGCAGCTGTCTGATTGACTTGTCCCTTCATGAAGCAGGGAAGTGTACAGGTACAAGTCTCAGTTTGTATCATTCTTGGTAAGGGTGGTGGTGGTGGATTAGGGCTTTACGTCCTGTATTTCTGCACCTGATGGGCTAATTAGTAAAGGTGGCAATGAGATGAAGGATGAAACAGCCATCCAACTTAGGCTCAACCGGGAATTGAACCCGGGACCCAGTGGTTAGAAGCCCAGCGCGCTACAGTGAGCTAGGTCCCCCACCCCCATTATTGGTAAGGGAGTCAGACATTGCATGTGACCCAGTGACAGCTGCGCATAGAAAACAAAAACAAACAAATGGTAAGTCTATTGATAAACATGTCAGAACATGTAATATCATCACAAGTAGTCAATGTGAATTTTGTGTAAAATCAAACCATTTTCTTGGTAAGTGTCTGAAACTTCGAGCAAAGTCAAGATGAAAAAGCTGCATTTATCAAAGTAAAAAGTCTTGGTTTTGGGCGTTTGCAGTCTGGAAATTATGTCATGATGTGCAAGAGATTAAAGTGTGATGTCTGTAGAAAAGAGCACCCAACTGTGCTTCATAATGAGGGCACACAACAGTCTTGGTCAAGTTGTGAAGTGAAAGATAAGTCAGATCACAGCAAATCAGACGGCACTGTAAGTAAACTGCAAGGTCAACAGGTTAAAGGTCTTATTACTGAGAAGCATTTGTCTCTGTGTACTAGTGAAAAGATGTCTCGAAGAAGTACAATGGTAATGTCAGTTTTTGTGTCTTGTACTGACAACTATGGTGATGGCATTTTGACGGGTGGCGGTCATAACGGCTACACGCGAAAACGGCTACAACCATAACGGCTACAACCAAAATGGCTACAACCAAAACAGCTACACGACGATAACCAAAACGGCTACACCAATTTTGGGGACATAACCAAAACGGCAAGTGTTTCTCAAGCCTTAACCAAAACGGCAACAGTAGCTTTTTACGCTGACCGGCCTTGACACCAAACGGCTACAACCACAAAGACTAAAACGGCAACAGACCAAAACATCTACAGATCATATAAAAAGGTAGATGGCGCTTATTGCTATAAATGGTAGATGGTCCTGCCACAAATGTGTAACTATAGGTACTGTTACTATATATGGTAGATGGTGCTGCCACCAATGTGTAACTATAGGTACTGTAATATCAAGAGAAACACAACAAAGACCAAAACACATTTTATAACACATTTAATATGTTACAATTAAGATCAAGATCAAGTCTTACGCTCTGGCCTTCTTTAACAGATTAAAGGGACTAAGCCTTCCAAAAGTGCAGTCATCCCAGGCTTGCTTAAGAATCATGTTTCGTTTCTTCTGGCTGGGACGTTCTCTTCTACATGGCTGACCTTCTGCCACCATCTGTGCAAATATAGGAGTCATCATAGCTTCTTGGTGGAGAAGGTCAGCCAGAATACTTAAGTTGAGGCCCTGTCCCCGACACTTAATGTTTAGACGATGGTGCCACCCTTCCACGTCATTGTTTGTACGTATTTCATGTCGGAAACAAGACCATGTCTTTGGGGGAAAAGTCTTGTTCCGTACCCAGGTGTCCTGCACATAATCAAGATCAAGAAGTTTAGTGAGAGGGGCAGTGGCAACAGTCTTCTGTTTGATCTTGGTGAAGACGGGGTCAATGTGCAGTGCTGGTAGGTATTGTAGGGCCAGGACCCTACGTATGGCCTCCCTACTGCCAGGGTCCTCCCTAGCCGCTCGAGTTAGACCCAAGCTTTTCACCTGAAAAAATAATAAAACAAGTATTAGTCAAAATGTCATATACATGACTACATATATATTAAAAAATACCAAAATTATTTTTCTTGCTCATAACTCATTGCTTACTTATGATCATCTTACATAAATATAAGTGCACTTACTTGTCTGTCGACCGCCTGTCCCCAGTGGAAAGCACATCCTCTTGTTTTAGTCCCAACAAAGACAGAGCAGATGGCTTTCCATACGGCCCTCTCATAGTCCATGACGGCGGTCTTTAGTTCAATATTAAAATTGTGGGCAACCATGGCATTAGTGAGGACTTTTATATACTCAAACCATTCTTATGTATTTTAAACTGTAGGGCAATTATTAGCAAGAACAGCATTTTATATTTATAATACTATGTATTTGATTGTGTAGAGTACTGGTATTTATTCACCTGTAATCCCGTTCACTTTTTCCCGACATTAGCATAAAAGCACAAGGGACCTGCTTCTTTGTGTTTCCTGAAGTCAGGAAGACGTGTAACGAATAAAGCTGCATAAATGGTGCCTTGGCCGCCTTGAAGGTGCCATCGAGATACCTGAAATGATACAGTTTGTAGGTAGATACATTACATGCGGAAGTATTTTAGGTGGCAGCATAACCAATGTTTCAAAAACCTAATGAAATGAATATTTTGATACTCACCATGACTTGGCATCAGCCAGGTACTCCAACTGTTTCTTGGTGGCAAACACCAAATGTCTTTTTTGACCCACCGAACAATCGGCCACCAGGAAGTCATCTTTGATGAATGAATGATCAATCTAAAAAATGTTAATAAACTGTGTTAGTTTGCATGACAGATTGGTAACATTCATTAAAAATAAATAAAGGTAGATGAATTTTAAAATGGGTTTTATATATGTTACTTGCCTCAAAGTCCAAGTCTGTTGGATGTTTTGGTCGCCAACTTGAACGTGCCCTGTTCGTTGCTCTGGTGATGTTACGCAGCGAGGGCAGGTCAGCTTTTGGGCGAGGGCCATTTTCCGTGGTGACTAATTCCTCAACAATCTCCCGTGCAGACTTGTGAATCTGAAACCGAAACACTGCGTTGTAGTTTTTTTTCATGATAATAACTATTAATGAAATATATGGAAATTATGGTATTTTGACTTTTTATATTTATAATATTTTATAATTTGTTAAATTTAAAAAATAGTATTTACACAACATACCTGTGCCTTAGCCACATTCTTCGCCTCCGATCTCACTTTAACCTTCATGTCCAAGCCATCTGTTGGCTCATGGTCATGGTTGGCAGATCCTCTTCTAAAATCGTCTCCACTTTGGATGACTGTAGCAGGGCAGCCCTTCTTGCCCCGAACGCTGCAGCGCCAATACGTCTTGGCTGGCCTTTTCACTTGGTGCACATAGCTGAACCTAAAAGCATAAAATTCAAATGTTTTAATGTACATGATAATATGGTTGTAATTTTTTAGTCTAATAGAACTTGAAATCTTATTTTATTTCTTTCGGGTTGCTAATAAATTTCTTACCCAAGTCCATCCAGAAGTTTGGGTTTAGCCTTCTAAGAACCCTGCAGTACAGTATTGTACTGCGGCGATGCAGGTTCAGGTATTTCATCAGTTATTTCGGCGGCGATGGGAACAATGCTGTCTTCTTCCACATCAGACGAATCAGGAACAGGGGGCAAGTTGACCAAATCCCAGTCAGAGTCATATTCCGCCGGTACTGGAGTTGGTGACTTGTACAGGCTATCACTCTCCTGGAAATAAAAAGTAAAGAACATAAGTAAGGACATAATATTGTATTTACACAATAGTGATATAATTTTCATTTATATGGTATTGTGCCAATATAATTAATGAAATACAAATAAATAACTGCAAAACTTACCAAATAATGATTTGCCTTTTCAATGGAATTGTTTTCTTCCAAAACCTTTAACAAGATACCCAGGGCTCTGGGGTCCTCAGGGTCATCAACTGTGTCATTGATGTTTATGTGTGCTTCTTGCTGCAGAAGTCCCATCAACTACAAAGACAAGAAATCAGTATAAATTCTTCATTCAAATATACAAAAGCTGGAAAAGTTAAGTTTCTTTACTATTTTTATAATTTAAATAATATGATGGAATTCACTTACCAATGACAAATCTTGGTGTTCATAAACTACCGAATCATCATTGCTAGTGTCCACCTCATTAACTGCTGCACTGGAAGGAGATAAAAAAACTACTGTAAAAAAATTATACTTTTCGCATAAGTTAGTTTATATGTATTTGTGAGCCCTATAATTGTAACTTACAAGTCCGAAAGATCAACCACAGGAGCTATAGAATTGTTTTCTGAGAAGTTCTCACCCAGTTCTGTTGATGAAGATGGAGGAAGAAAACTGTTCTCGTTAATGGTATTCTAAAAAAAATATATCCTCAAAAATATATTCTTGTAATAAATACACAATAATCTGAAAAACAATATCATATCCTCAAAAACATATTCTTGTAATAAATACACAATAATCATATTCTTGTAAAAACTCAATAAATAATACTAAACTTACCCCTAAAAATGTCTCGTGTAGTCGCACAGAGTCAAATCCAGATGTACCAGGAGAGGCAAAACAAGGGGATAGAGGGACAACGATGGAACCAAATCCGGGGGGTGGAGGGCTAAATCCAGGAGGAGGGACCAACGACTGAAGGACCCTCCAGTGCATAGTTGGAGGATCTTGGTGTGTTGCAATGGCTGCAGGCTTTCTCTGTTGTTGCCTCCTTCTCTTAGGTTGCTTGCATTCGGTACAGATCCAGTTGAAATCTTTTTTTGAAGTCAGGTGGTCGTACTTCCTCTTTGTTATACCTAATAAAATCAAACAGATCATATATAATTAAATAATAAAGGACTGAACGACGACCATGTGAAAATTGAACAATAAAGGACTTAATAAAGAGCATGTTAAAATTCAATAATAAACAAAAGAAATCTACATGGCATACTTTTAAAATAAATATGCTACACTTACATAATATTATAAAATATTAAACATACCATATGAAAATTAATTAAAAGTAAAGGATTTGAAAAGTTAATATTCAAAATCGACATGGAATACCTTAGATAAATATGGTGTACTTACATATATGAATATAATATTAAACAGAATACACTTACCTGAATTACATCCTCTGTGTTGCCAACCACTGCACTTGTCACAGCACAGGGCCTCTTGATCCTCAAAGACGGTTTGGTGGCACTCCACACAAGCACTAGCGGACTCCAAAAGAACGGAAAATGAGCGTTTGGAAGACATGTCTCTCAAGCATACACTCAGTATCGAAGTAAGAGAATAAGTGAGGACCATTCTAGTCTCAGTTTATATATACTTGGTCATGCAATTGAGAATTGTAATCAAGAAACAAAGAAAACACTAATCATTCAGCACAGCTTTAATTAGCCAGGACCAATACTCAGGTGTCAGGCATAAGTGAAATTGCAGGTTCTTTAATTGCCGCCGACCATACAATCAATGTCATGTATTAAATGCAATTGCATGTTCTTTAATTGCCGCCGGCCTTACCATCAATGACATGCAATCGTGGCTTCTCCTTGTGATCGTATCTTCTTACGAAAAAAAATGTGTAGCCGTTTTGGTGTATGGAAGTGTAGCCGTTTTGGACTTCGAATTTATGGCTGTAGCCGTTTTGGACATGGCTTGTAGCCGTTTTGGACATCGCCTGTAGCCGTTTTGGTCATCTCTTAATTTGGGATTTTTGGTTGTAGCCGTTTTGGGGATGCCATTAAATTTTGTAGCCGTTTTGGGTTGTAGCCGTTTTCGCGTGTAGCCGTTATGACTGGCATTCCATTTTGACATATGCACTTTTAGATACACAGTCAGACACATCCTTCATTAGCAATGATCTCTGTGATAAACTTCAAGCAACAGGTCCCGAAACTGATTTACTGTTATCTACAATGACTGCACAAAGTACACTTATGCCATGTAGAAAAATTGAGGGTGTGAGAGTGCAAGGATTTGACAGTGATGTTGAAACTAGTTTGCCTGCACTATTCATATGATGGTATACCAAGTAATTACCAGTGCATACATACAGCTTCCATGCCAGATAATTGGCCCTATCTTTAACCAATGGTACAGAACTTAATGCCCAAAACTGACTGGTGTGGGTCTTCTTTTAGGTTTTAATGGTCCAAGGGCATTGGCACCTGGAGAGGTCATACCTCAAAAGATGGAGGCCCCTATGCTCAAAGAACTGACCTACATGTAGGTTAGGGGATTGTTGGTCCAATTATGTGAAACGTTGGTTCAGAAAATAAACTATCCATATTACCAACTGTCAAGTTGTACTGCATACCATATCCAAAGATTTATGCAGCCCGCAAAAGTACCCAGTCATGACATGACATAATGCTGAGCTACGTATGATATCATACTTGTTTAAAATTCATGAGGTCATGAGATCGCCATTTGTTTTCACCAGGTGTCGTGTGTGTGTAATTAGGGCGTTACGTCCTGTATTTCTGCACCAGTTGGGCTAATTAGGACAGGCAGAGACTATGGCAATGAGACGAAGGATGAAACAGTCATCCAATATAGGCTCGACCGGGAATGAACCCGGGACCCAGCGATTGGAAGCCCATAGTGCTACCTCTGAGCTAGGCCCCCGCCCTTTTCACCAGGTGTCACCAGAATAGCCCTGATGACGCCTGGTGGATGTCTGCTGGACATTGTGTGCATGTATGTTGGCTTTTTGTGCAAGACTGTAGCTATGGCATCATCTACAATTAAGCAAAAGGTAGGTGGATTTGGTCATGTAAACTTACGTTGCTAACATGTGGTAGGTACCCTCTGGTTGTAAGTCCCATCAGTCATGTTTGCATTTGTTTAACATAAATGATAACATAATTTCAGGTATTACGAGTTTTATGTCAAAAAAGAATGTAATTTATATGCATTGCAGTTACTTAAATTTATGTATCAGTATTAGGGTGTCCCAAAAAAAATTAAAGTCTGAAATTCCAAGGGGCTAACCCCTAAAGTTTCTTTGAACCCTTTCTGTCTCACATGCAAAATTTTGGCTCATTTGAAGGGGTTTTAGAACTCCCCCAAACACCAAATAGATGAAATGGAGTTTCGTGCTATTTTTCTCTGCTGAAAATGCCTTATTTGCCTTATAACTCATAAAGTATCAACTTTAGACCATACAAATGTATTGAAAGTTAATATAAAAGTGTATATTTCGAACACTTTGGTACCCACACCATGTCTGTATCATGCACAGTTTTCAAGATATTACACATTTTTACACTTACGATTAAAAACGAGAGATCAACAAATGAATCTTTTGAAATGTCTGAGTTTATCATAATTTTGAAATGTAGAATTGCCCTATTTTCATTCTCTGAATGTTTGATATAAGTTTTTATAAGGTCAAGTGATCATTTTTGGTAAAAATACAGGTGAATTGATCATATACAACACTTTACAATTAAAGTTTATCTGTACAACAATATAATTCTCAACAGCAATCAAAAACAAGATGCAAAATAATCCTAATGTCATGTATTTAAAATATTCAGAGTATCATTTTATAAGGAAATATAGTTAAAGGATAAAAGAATACAATTTAAAGATATAACTTAAACCTCAAGAATTTAGAGCCTTAACAAAGGTCTTACATAAAGAGACTTAAGAATGACTTAAGGGTTGTGACTCCTGTCCACCCCAAAGCACAGGCCAATAGTATGAAGCCATGTACATGTGCACTGAAGGGGAATAGCCAATAGAATGGAGACCCCTGGAAAAAGGGCTCTTGATATTCTTGGGTTTGGAAGAAGAAATTGAGTTTGTCAGCTGTAGCTGAACCTTTACCTTGTGCTGTACATTACATGTATACTCTGGATTAAAGCCACCCTTTCTATGCCAAGCTATACTCTGTGTTATCTGAGTTATTCATCATCTTTAAGACATTACATGGTGGATTGTGGCTCCTGCTTTTAACTTGTACACACTCTATGGATATTTTGCACTAGGAACTTAAAAGTGCACAGCTACATTATACTTCATGCTGAACAACTCAAACAGGTACAGTGCCATTTTGCTTTATTGATTTCAGTGCTAAGCTCTATGTGTTAGGTGATTCAATATTATCCCCATTTTTTTTCAAAATCAAGTTATTGCTTACATTGTGTTTTACAAAATAGCTAGTACAGTTTACAATGGCTCAAGAAAATGCATGTTGTAAAGGTGCCAGATATTTTCCTGGTCGCTTTGAAGGTAAACCCCACCAGAAAGCTCTAGTCCATTGGTTGCAATTCAAAGATTACACACAATTTCACAACATTACTGACGCAAATGCCATCAAAGAATTTATTTTTACTCTGGGTGATGAAGCCCGCATTTGGTACGAAGAAAATGCAGAAGCATTTACTGATATTACAGTATTAGAAAGAAAATTTAAATCCACTTATGGTCGAGCAACCACGCGTGAAGAGCACTTAAATGCCTTTGCGGAACTAACGTACACACCTGGTGAACCCTTAAACGCATATCGTAACAGGGTACGCTCCACGGCCGCACGCGCCAAGATCACTGATCAGGAGCATGTTAGATTGCAATTCATTAATGGCTTCCCTAGCCACATTCGATCAGCTCTCAGAGCAAAACGAGATAATACTCTCGATGATTGCATGCTGACAGCGCAGGCGTTAATGTCAGAGGCACCACTTCCCTCTGCCCCAGCCATGGCTATAATGCCCAATGACAAAAACCAAGAATTGGTTAATCAACTAGAAGCATTGTTTTTTTCGACTAACCAAGACCGACAGCCACGACAAAAGTTCAGACAATACGACAAAGACCGACGATTTGACAGATCACAGTCACGCTCATCCTCCACACAACGAGGACGTTCGCAAAGTAGAGACAGATACCGGTCAGACAGAAAGACTTCACACGACAGCCGTTACAACAATTATGACAATTGACGAGACAGATATAGATCACAAGTTCGACGGGACAGATATGACTCCTCCCGAGACAGACAGACAACAGACAGACAAGGTTTAATTCGCGAGACAGAGACAGCAGCAGGTCACGCAATCGCAGAGACAGTGGCGAATCGCCTAAATCAGTCTCATTTTCGAGTCACCGCACTCAATCACCTGGTCCACAAACGTGCAAATTCTGTCACAAACCTGGACATGAATTAGGGTCTTGTTTTAAATTGCAAAGAGCCCTAAAAGAAGGTCACATTAGTGTTGACCAATTGCCTTTTCATTAGGGGCCCAGGCTGAACACACCAGACTCCCTGGCCACCCCGATGACGAGGTTGATGAAAATCCCTCAAACACAACCCCACTTTGTAGCTCTATTGTTAATGACATATCACCTTCACCTGTTCATCCAATCACCCCCTTGTCCACCTTGCAGAATCAATTCACCTTGCATGCCACGCATCCCTTGAAACCAGATATTGACCCACAATATCAATCATTTTCTGATGATTCATCTTCGGTCGGCAAATTACAACTCAGCAAACAAAACATGATAAAAGGTACACTGCCTAGCAAAGAATCCATTATTGTTTTAGTTGACTCAGGAGCTACCTCTTCCCTAATATGTGCTAAGACAATCCAGGCTTCACAATTTCTATCTCGATTGCCCAAGCGTGAAGCACCAGCACTTAAGTTTACTGTAGGAAATGGCGAACAAATTCTTACTAAATACGCCATGGACATCCCTCTTACTATTGCAGGCCATGCCTTTAACATCGAAGTAAGAACAGTCGACACCTTAGGAGGTGTTGGTCTAATATTGGGCACTGACTCATTGGCTAAAGTAGATGCTAAACTAGACTTTAAAGCCCCGTTCCCACATAGCCGAGTTTCTCGTAGTCAACTCGTAGTATTACGTAACACGCCTCTCGGGCCCAATTCGTACTCTGCGATTACTCCTCGCACTCGAGAGATGTTCGGCGAGAAACTCCTGTGACTCGTAGCGAACTCGTGAGATTTGGAGCCGATAGCCGAGTATGCCGCGCTGCACGGCACACTCGGCGGATTTTCCCGGAGTTTCAAAATCTTGGTCATGACTCGCCGAGTACCAGGAGTCACTCGGCGAGTAACTCCTCTAACTCGCCGAGTTACTCCTGGTACTCGGCGAGTTACTCGGCGAGTTACTCGGCGCTAATTTCACTCGTATTACACTCGGTGGGATGTTCAGGAGTGCGAGGAGGAACTCGGCGAGTTGTAGGAGTAACTCACCGAGTTGTAGGAGTAACTCGCCGAGTAACTCGCCGAGTTCTACCTTTAGTACATGCATCATCAGCGTAGGGGGTCGTATATAATTTAAAAGGCCGCTGCTCCTCTAATATCAGTCCGATTTTCGTCAAATAAAGATTGTTTTGTAGTATAATTCATAGTGACTCCATAGGTGTTTTCGGATTGAAAATAGAGCAAATATTAAGCGAGATATTTGTCTGAGAAGGCAGCTAGGTTGGCGGAGGCAAACAGTGGTGCTCTCGCAGACGTCCGCGCCCGGACTGTATCAATGCAGGTAAGGCTGACCGCTACTTTAAAAGGCTGCTGCTCCCCTAATATTAGTCCGATTTTCGTCAAATAAATATTGAATTATAGTCGAGTTCATACTTATTCCACACAGATTTTCAGATTGAAAATAGACCAAATATTAAGCGAGATATTTGTCTGAGAAGGCAGGTAGTCTGGCGGCGGCAAGGTGCTCTGTGTATGGCCCTGACATGAATGGTGTGGTCAATATTTTTGACCATTTTATATACATTGTTTGGATGAGCTTTATTGCAATTCATTTCTACTCATTCTGCCAACTGCCATGACTGTTATGTCAATTGCTATTAGCATTTTGAATGATACAAAGAATGGGTGTAGAGAATATAGCAAATTCAATACATGTGTCAATTGCCTAATTGCCTAAATTGGGGTTATTTGACCTGTCATTTCATGGTTTGTTCAAAGATGACACAGTAATTGCTATTAGCATTTTGAATGATACAAAGAATGGGTGTAGAGAATACAGCAAATGCTCAATACATGTGTCAATTGCCTAATTCCCTAAATTGGGGTTCTTTGACCTGTCATTTCATGGTTTGTTCAAAGATGACACAGTAATATGACATTGTCTTGATTGTCATTCACAATTACAAAAATATGTAATTGCTTTCATTAATTAAAAGCAATATATTTTATTGTAATTACCAGGCAATGATTATATTTGTATAACTTTCTTATCTTTTTGTGTTAATTTGAATCTTATTGTGATATTATGATCAGTATAAATTTGTGTATATTTTTGTAAAATTTAAATCTAATATTGATATTGTAATTAGTATTTGTGATTTGATCTGTGATTTTATTTGCTATCTTTAATTTACTTATACTGGTGCTCCCTGAAGCGTCCGCACCCGGACTGTATTAATGCAGAAAGCTGAGCGCTTCTTTAAAAAGCTACTGCTCCCTTAATATTAGTCCGATTTTCGTCAAATAAAGATTGTTTTGTAGTATAATTCATAGTGACTCCATAGGTGTTTTCGGATTGAAAATAGACCAAAGATTAAGCGAGATATGCATCTGAGAATGCAGGTAGGCTGGCGTCAGCCTATCATTCAACGGGTGACTCGCCGCTGTCGTAGCTACCTTGCTTAACCCGGCGAGACACTCCTACAACTCGGCGAGTCACCCGCCGAGTCACCCGCCGAGTCACCCGCCGAGTCACCCGCCGAGTAACTCGGCGAGTAACCCGCCGAGTCACTTTTTCCACCAGAATTCGTCGCCAACTCCTCGAATTTTGGCCGTTACGTAATACTACGAGTTGACTACGACAAACTCGGCTATGTGGGAACGGGGCTTTAGTCCCATCAGCTGCACTTCAAGTCCAACTCAGTAAATATACAAGTATGCCATGATACCATTGTTAAACCAGGCATGACCAAAATAATACAGATTAAAGGGAAGCTTCCTAACTTTATGAAAAACAGTGCAGCCTTAATCAGAGCATCAAAGTTTGCTACAAACTTTGCCTTTCCCCGCATGATTGTTCAATTTCGAAAATGCATCGCCAATGTCATTGTATACAACTCCACCCGCAGAGATATAACCTTATTAAAGCATAAACCATTTGCATCTCTGTATTTCAATGACTTGACCAATGTATATACGCCCATTGACCAGCAAGCATTGCTGCAGTCAATCATCCCAACACAAGCCCCATTAGAAAAGGGCACCACGAAATGCAATCAGCCCCCGCTCAGCTCCTCAGTCACTACTACACTTTCTAGGCAGCAATTAAGCCAAATTAAACGTGATCAATATCCTCATTTAGAAGATACTGATCCAAGACTTACTATGTTTGATTCAGAGATCATTGATTGAGACATTGTGTTAGAGGATTGTGTGCTACATCCTTCGCAACAAGGTCACTTAAAATCTCTTCTCAACACATACAAACAAGCCTTCAGTCTACATTCTGAAGTTGGCAACACAGGTATGACTGTTGACTTTGAACTCAACGACACTTCCCCATTCTACATTCGCCCTTTTACAGTGGCACAGTCAGAGAAACCTTTGATTGATAAAGAACTGGAGAAGCTTGTCAAAATGGGTGTATTAGCGCATGGCCACTCGCAGTATTCGAGTCCGGTCATGTTGATCCGGAAAAAGGACACTGACGCCAAGCGTCTAGTCACTGACTTCCGGTTCCTCAATCAGAGGATAATAAAACGCAATCTACCATTCCCATTATTGCGTGATGCACTCCAAACGATCGGTCACGCACAACCCACAGTGGTTTCGGTGCTCGATCTCAAGGAGGCTTACCACAGTCTCTCACTCACAACAAAGGCATCTCAATATTGCGGTATTACATCGTATTACGGGGGTAAGTCCTACGTATACAATAAAATGCCTATGGGCTTGGCCTTATCGCCAAGTGTTTTTCAAAAACACATAAATGATATTTTATTAAAAGCCCAAGTTACTGAATATTGTATTGCCATTATGGACGACCTCATTGTGTTCTCCCGGACGACTTCAGACCACTTTCGCCATGTAGAAGCCATCTTGTCAACCATCCAAGCAAATGGTCTCAAAATATCACCGGCGAAAGCTAAATTATTTAGACACAAAGTCACTTACATGGGTCAGAAATTACTAATTCAGAATGGCAGTCCTTGCATCACGCCACTACGTCAACGCACAGAGGCCATCATGAAAATGCCCATCCCAGACACCAAAAGGAAACTGAAAGGCTTTATTGGGAAAGTTTCGTATCTCTCCATGTATTTACCAAAGTTGCAGAAATTACTCAGACCTTTACACAAAATAGCAGCCAAAAATGCACAATTTGAATGGGACCATGTCACCCAGCAAGCATACGAAACAATCATCCAGCTGCTTGCAAAACCACCAGTATTGACAATGCCAAATAGCACTGGCTTATTTTGGCTATATTGTGATACTAGCAAAATTTGTGTAGGAGCTGCTTTATACCAAGTACAACAGGGCAACGAAACGCTATTGAGTTATTTCTCAAAAGCATTATCACAGGCAGCAGCCAATTATTCTATCACCGAACTGGAACTCACTGGCCTGTATATTTCTGTTCATGCATTTCGTCATCTGCTTAAAAGTGTTATGTTTGAAGTCTATACAGACCATTCTGCCATTCCACAGATTAGAAAGCTAAGACAGAGCCAGCGACCACCAGAATTAAAAGACTGTTAGAAAGGCTAAGTGACTATTCATTCAAAGTAGGGTACAGAAAAGGTACAACTATGGTAGTTGCAGACTTTTTATCACGCAATCCACAGTTATCAAATGATGACCTTGATATTGCGTTTATTGTAACAAGGTCACAGACCAGACAAGCTAACACAGCTGCCAGTACACCAGCCCCTGTCACCCACCATGACAGCTCACAGAGCCCGCCAGCAGCAGCTCAAACGCCGCTGATCCCACAGCCAGCCCTCCAGTCCACATCACAACAGGCCAGACCTCGCGGTCGCCCCCCGGCCAATTATAAATTAAAGCCCACAGGCCAACCACCACGATCAAGGTCAGTCACCCCAAACTACAACACCCAACCATCCGCCACAGTCCCAATAAGATCCAAGAGTCAGGTTACTCATAGTAGGCCCTCACAAATATCAAATGCTCCACAGATCCAGCAAAACAATGCTGACACAGCAACATTCATTAAACATGCAGCAACAGCATCAACAGTTAAGATTACACCACCAGCCACTTTAGTGGAATGTGCAGCAACTCAGCCTTCACAACAACAAACAACAACATCAATTATTTATACGGATCATGAAATTCAACAACCTACAGTGGAAACGCATTCCCACCCGCCCCCCTATCTCTCCTAACAGCCCCAGAAACTGACTTTGGATACGTCACAAGTATCTCTTAGGCACTTGCCAAAACAAACTGTTATTACACAGCAGTTAGACAAACTAAGGTCCCTAGTAAATGAAGCACCCTCTGTGCCATTTTCCAAGGCTGAACTTTCAAAACAACAAGCACAATGTGTGAATTTTGCTCCGGTCTACAAATATATCAGCGACGGTATATTACCCTTCAATCGTCATGAAGCCCGCAATATCATGACGCAGGCCGATTCTTACATCATCATTGACACCATTCTTTTCAAATTTGCAGTACATGAATCTGATTGTTCCTTGCTTTTAGCACTACCACAAGTATTAGTGCCGCAGATTTTACATATATATCATGATTCATTGTTAGCATGTCACCAAGGAGTAGTGCGTGTTGCAGCCACCATAAGACAACAATTCTATTTTCCAAGGTTGCACCAGCAGGTATACGACTATGTCAAGACCTGTGTGACATGTCAACACCGTAAAATCCCACCACAGGAAGAGAAGCCGTACTCAATGAATATACCAACATCGTACGCTCCCTTTTCTAAAGTATATGCAGATTTAAAGACAATGCCATCATCATCAGCAGATCATCGCTACATTCTCACACTAGTATGCAACATCACACGCTATGTGATCTTAGTGCCACTAGTGAACAAAGACGCAGCCTCAGTAGCAGAAGCTATCTTGCAAAAATGTGTTTATATACGGACCATTTACAACTCTGATCACGGACCATGGTCGTGAATTTGAAAATCAGGTGACTAACTACATCTTTCAAGCACTCAAGATTAATCACCAGTTTGTTTCAGTGGGCAACCACAAAGCCAACAAAGCAGAACGTTTCATTGGAACAATTGCCAACATGTTGACATCATGTCTACAAGAAAATGGACGCAATTGGCACCTTTTCTGCAATGCTGTGGCATATGGCTATAACAGCTTCGCATTGCCCAGTTTGGGTAACTTTAGCCCATACTACTTAGTCCATCTTAGACACCCCCCAACTCTATTTGATGTCCCCGCCACTGAATCCATAGCACCCACTTACAGGGACTATGTAGATTTACTTAAAGCTAGACTACAGAAGGTTGGAAAGACAGTTCTAGACCTGCAGTACAAGCTACAACACCAACAAGCGGTTAAACAAGCAAGAAAGTCCTCCCCAGACACTACTTTCAAAGCTGGGATACTTGTTTATTTACTTGCACCAACAGCCAGTGCACTACAAACAGCGTCAAAGAAAATAAGAATGGACTTTGTTGGACCATTGGTCATCCGATCGATGGAAGATGCTTCACATGCCAACTTAGGCACTCTAGAGGGACAAATCCTCACAGGCAAATTTCATGTCAACCGCTTAAAACCTGCATGGGTGAGAACAGACAATGGACCTGTCAATACAATATCAAAATTGACAGGAATTCTCAAGTCCAAATTTAACCAGCAGACAACCACTACAGCTTCCAACAAACAGCTATTTGTGGATGACACCAACAACCCCGGCTTACAACCACAGAATACTTGTAAAATGATACAAGATGACCTCCCTTGCTCCAGCAAGGTCTTCACAAACCTGGCAACTAAAAATCAATCGCTAGCAGCTAATCATACATTGACGGACCAACAAATCAAATTGCTACGCAAACATGTCCCAAGCAAATCTGGAGACTATGTAATTACAAAAGCCAGAATGAAAGCAGGTCAACTTCAAGTATTCATTTCCCAAAATGACATAAATGGGATGTGGCTCTCACAAGATGAGCATCCATCCCTCTCAGACATAACAGAAAACTTAAATAAAGACAATTACAGAATATGCGGTTCAGTACGTACTTTTGTACAACGCATATTAAATTACTAGAATGAAGTCTCACACTAAAATTATTTGCTGATTAAGTTGATACTTTGCCTGACCCCAAAATGTTCATACGTCACTCATACCTCATTTCATTCATTATTTTTTTGAGATCAGTCTCGTTTTTTTTGGATAACTATTATGATTGCTACTTTTGTGGATCAGTTGTTTATACTGGTGTCCCAAAAGAATTAAAGTGAAATTTAGTATGTATCTTTGCTGACTGGGCCATAAGGTTTGTGTCTGCCCATCAGTACTATGAACTATGCTTTATCATTATGAAAAGCAAATTTTTCCTTTTTGCAAGGGTCAAATTTCACTCGAATTTTCTTTATGTGTTTATACTTCACACAGATCAAAAGAAGTACTTTCAATTGTTGCATAGAGCAATTAGGTTTATTGTAACTATTTTCTATGCTTTAATTCATTTTACATGTTGGATTGACCTCAGGGATTATGCCTTAAATTACAATGTGCTGGATGTATGTTAATTGCCTTCGTGGCATTTTCTTCCATGCAGTAACAAAGGTTGCAGACCCAATAATTGGTGTACAGAACTTGCAACAGGCCTAGTAACTTTAAGGGTAACGAAATGACACAATAGTCAAATACAACAAAGGCAGCAATTACATAAGGGCCAATAGAGCCCGCTGATACAATGGTTACGTGATTTCACACCATTCGCAATAATAAAATACAATTACCTTTATGTTGTTCCCTATTAAGATCCTATACACACCATATAGTGACAAATAAGGAATTAAACTTAGGTTAAAAGCCCCACTTGATGGGCCGCGCCATAAAGGCAGTATAATTGCAAGTGGACTAATACCATGCCATTTTAGCACCTTAAGTTAATTGCATGGTACACCCTGACATATAAGGGTAGTTTTATGGTGGTAATATCCCTAGCTTAAGGGTTTACTACCTCCTTCATCTCATTTTAGATCAAAGTTTTTTTCATTTTGTCCTTTATTAGAATTGTCCTTTTGTTATATTGTTCAATTTATCAGTGTGCTTGTTCACACTCATGTATGAAGATTGCAATTAAAGCAATCCCTTTGTAGATAGTAAGCCCTCTATAATCCTAGATGCACTTCAGCAAATTTTAGCACATGTTATGAAATACCCCACTTATGTCAAGTCGACTTAACAGTTAAGTCACCTTGATGGTCATTTTACGTACACCCTTATCTGAAGTTAAGTCTCACACCTACATGCTGCAAAGATCCAGCTTTTACTTGAAATACTGGAATTGCTGGATGTCCAGTCAGTCTCTCGACAACCATGGAGTTCCACTCACTTCCTCTAGTGATCCTACTCTTCACCATCGCTGGTGCACAGCACCCACCGATGATAGTACGACCTAACATTGGCATCATATTACTGAAGGACCGGGAGATATCACTATCACCATCAATATGGCATCACACCATAGCCATTCCGTTCTTCCCAGACATCCCAATGACAACACCAGCAATCGTACGCGAGACACCACCCAGCAATATGACAGACAATATGGACACCTGTAACACATTAGAAGACCTCAACACCATGTACCTCGAATTGAAACGCCGTATGACATCTGACATCCATGTCACTCATACATCCATCATGGACATCATGACGGTGAAAGACTTCGCCCCAACACGAACAAGACGAGGTTGGTTCAATTTATTAGGCAACATAGCCAAGAAAGTGATGGGTGTAGCAACCGAAGCGGACATTAAAATACTCCAGGGCCACATATCTCAACTGATGGACATGATACGACGGGACAACAAAGACCGCATACACGACGTCACTAAGCTTCATTCTTATGAAGTGAAATCTGACCTAAGGATGAACCGACTACAAAAACATCTGGTAAGACTTGACAGAACATTAATTGACATGTCGACAGACATATCCGTATTGCAGAATTATGCCCATTTTGCCGAATCATTAGCCAACCAAGTTCAGATCCAAGGGCAACGTATTAATGCCACTATGGCTGTTGTTCACTGGCTTCACCAGTACAACATCAATCTGCACACGTTAAATCAGCTTAGAATCTCTGCAGCGTCCCAATTATCAGATATCAATCAACTCATTGAGGGTCGCCTTTCAGTCAACCTTGTGGAACCTCAGCATCTCAGATCCATTCTGAGAGACATTAACACTGAACTGCAGAGTAAGTCAGATAACCTGTTTATTAAATCAGATATAAACGTATTTTACACCAATAATGACATGGTTACCAGCTCCCATGATAGAAAATTTCTGTATGTTAAAATTAAAATTCCAGTGTCAAGTAAAACGACGGAGTTCAGTCTATATAAAATCGATGCAGTACCTGTCCCAACATCTCAGGACAATGATATTTACACCGAGCTTTACGGGTTTAGTAGATGGTTTGCCATCGCCACAAATTCGGCATATTTCTTAGAAATCCCAGCTGAAGATGTCTATCTCCTAAAAGATGACCTGAACACCCGCAACTATCTGCCATCAAAAGCTCATAATGCATCATGCCCCTATGCCTTGTTCATGGGTGACTCCACCGCAATCGCATCTGTCTGCCGCCACAAACTAGTCCATAGACCAATCATGAACTATGAGTTTGTATACACCATCCCTACTAAAGGGTATTTAATTTACACACCAGCACGAAGTTGGACCCTACAGTGCCAGAATGAATCCAACCCCGCACAAGTAGCCCATAAGGGCCTGTTTCAAATCAATATCCAGTGTGGTTGCAAACTCACGTCTCATCTCACAGAGCTCCTGGCAGAATCAAACCAGTGTACAGACACAAAGTCAATCACTTCATTTAGCGCCAATTATTTGGTATTTCTTAAATTATACAGAGAGTCTCTGCCCATAAATATCACCATCAACGAGTTTACCACAGAACCCTATAATTTTCAATTGCCCCAAATTATACACACTAAATTAAATTTTACGGATTTAGAACTTGACGACGGATTTTCGACTGAAGACCAGACAGACTTAGACAATTTTCACTACAGTGACTCAACTGACGACATGTCCTGGACCTTCTCTAACTGGAGTGATATGCCCCAGGCAGACACTATCATAGCAGCAGGCTCCATTTCCATCATCGCCGTGCAGCTTATATGTATTATGGTATTATTACATCAACAGCGTCAACTCAACCGCGTCAACACCACCCTTCTTGCATTGGCCACCATCCATGGTGCGGATGCAGCGGATTTCTTCCTTCACACGACGCCAATACCAACCATGACACCAACAGCAACAACACAGTTCCCAACATGGCGAACTGTCATTATCATAGCATCATTTGTGCTATCAGTCATAAACATGCTAATTATATTGCTGGAAAAGCTAACACCACTCCTAGCCAAATGTGAACCGACGACTCGACTTAACCACTTACAGACCGACCTCTACTGTGCGATGTACAGCAATCAACATCAGCTTCATATCAAAGTAATGACCATCCCGCACGAACTAACAGGACTGACAATAAACAAGACACACGACATCCACGACGTTAGGTTTTCAACCAACTTATTCTGCACGTTCGCATCCTTCAACTGGAATCAAACGGAAATATATGCTGATAACAAGAAAATTATCCTGCCACTTCGCATAACAGTGCCACTATGCCAGTACGGAGAATTCCGACACCTAGCAAGACACCGACATACAATTAAATTTATACTAATGCAGAATATGGATTCGCTAACCATTAGTGACTGGACACGACACACTGACCAGAGCCCCCAGCGACAACCACAACCTGTGACTCTCAGATTCAGAGGTTCCCCTACAGCCTCCTATAGGCGACCACTGACCAACGACCAAGAATCACTTAATGACCCGACACGTGTCCCCTTACTTCCCCAACCAACTGCACTGATATCACACGGACAGCCCGCCTCACTTACAACAGCAACTGAGACGGACCAAAACACAGACAACCCTAACTGTAACCGCCGACGGACAGAACCAACACCAAAACAGTTCAGACGGAGCAGCTCAGCCGAAGCTACCCAGTGCAGCGGCTATGAAATTGAATACACATAAAACTATAATATCGACTAAAGACAGCCCAACCGACCATCAAACATGTGTTAAATAGTTAGTAGCCCAGGTATATCAGTGAATCTGGATATTAGTACTCCTAAGTGGAATGCACTCTTCTATATAAAATGCTTGAGCAACCATCACATCAGAGTCAAAATTTAAGATACTTATTAAAGGCAACATTGCATACAAAAGAAAAAGTAATCTTTTGATTTTTGCCACTGGACTGATCTTCAAGTGAGCTATACCGCCATAGACATGCATATATCTAATAACAGAACCCTAGAAAGTAAACATAACCCAATTGAATCACTTTACCAATATACACCATCGGTATCTGTAACAATATTGTGAATACACTGTACATTGTTAAATACAGGCATGTCATGTGTTATCATCATGTCAATCAGCTGGAGTATGGACAGTAGCAACAGTCCATAAGGTACATAAACAATATCAATTACATAGATGTCTAACAATGCAGACATCATATCAGTATTCAGTTTTACAGAATACAGTGTCATCAAATGCAGTCTACAAATATGCAGTGTCATCAAATGCAGTCTACAAATATGCAGTGTCATCAAATGCAGTCTACAATACGCAGTGTCATCAAATGCAATCTACAATACGTCTACAATACGCAGTGTCATCAAATGCAGTCTACAAATACGCAGTGTCATCAAATGCAGTCTACAAATACGCAGTGTCATCAAACGCAGTCTACAAATACGCAGTGTCATCAAATACAGTCTACAATACGCAGTGTCATCAAATGCAATCTACAATACGTCTACAATACGCAGTGTCATCAAATGCAGTCTACAAATACGCAGTGTCATCAAATACAGTCTACAATACGCAGTGTCATCAAATGCAATCTACAATACGCAGTGTCACCAAATGCAGTCTACAAATACGCAGTGTCATCAAATGCAGTCTACAATACGCAGTGTCATCAAATGCAGTCTACAATACGCAGTGTCATCAAATGCAGTCTACAAATACGCAGTGTCATCAAATGCAGTCTACAAATACGCAGTGTCATCAAATGCAGTCTACAAATACGCAGTGTCATCAAATACAGTCTACAAGACGCAGTGTCATCAAATGCAGTCTACAATACGCAGTGTCATCAAATGCAGTCTACAAATACGCAGTGTCATCAAATGCAGTCTACAAATATGCAGTGTCATCAAATGCAGTCTACAATACGCAGTGTCATCAAATGCAATCTACAATACGTCTACAATACGCAGTGTCATCAAATGCAGTCTACAAATACGCAGTGTCATCAAATGCAGTCTACAAATACGCAGTGTCATCAAACGCAGTCTACAAATACGCAGTGTCATCAAATACAGTCTACAATACGCAGTGTCATCAAATGCAATCTACAATACGCAGTGTCACCAAATGCAGTCTACAAATACGCAGTGTCATCAAATGCAGTCTACAATACGCAGTGTCATCAAATGCAGTCTACAATACGCAGTGTCATCAAATGCAGTCTACAAATACGCAGTGTCATCAAATGCAGTCTACAAATACGCAGTGTCATCAAATGCAGTCTACAAATACGCAGTGTCATCAAATACAGTCTACAAGACGCAGTGTCATCAAATGCAGTCTACAATACGCAGTGTCATCAAATGCAGTCTACAAATACGCAGTGTCATCAAATGCAGTCTACAAATACGCAGTGTCATCAAATACAGTCTACAAAACGCAGTGTCATCAAATCCAGTCTACAATACGCAGTGTCATCAATGCAGTCTACGACGCGCAGTGTCATTAATGCAGTCTACAAAACATCAATTGTGCACCCTGCACTATGCAGTTTCAAAGAACAACACTGACAGACCAGAAGACCAGGAGACAATGAACATTAGCATACTGTTATGCCAGAAGACAGACAATGAACATTAGCATACTGTTATGCCAGAAGACAATGAACATTAGCCTACTGTTATGCCAACCTCTGAAAAGAACATTTGTTGTATAAAAATTGCATTACCTCTACCTTAGCGTAAAAATTTTGTTCAGTTTTAACTTTTGCTATTTTTGTTTAAATTTCACCTACAATTTTTACTTTATCAACAAAGGGCATGTCATGTATTTAAAATATTCAGAGTATCATTTTATAAGGAAATATAGTTAAAGGATAAAAGAATACAATTTAAAGATATAACTTAAACCTCAAGAATTTAGAGCCTTAACAAAGGTCTTACATAAAGAGACTTAAGAATGACTTAAGGGTTGTGACTCCTGTCCACCCCAAAGCACAGGCCAATAGTATGAAGCCATGTAGTAGTAGTAGTAGTGTTATTGTTTAACGCCTCATCAGCACCTGAGTGGGCTATGTAGAGGCTCTCTAGAGTAAGATTGATTATCTATAGTTGGTAGTAGAAACCAGAAGCATGTAAAAAATCAATAATTGTCTGCGTTGGATAGCTGGAGCAGCTTGTGCAATGTGCACTGTCCTGTTTTAGCCACTGGGGATAGAGGACTTCACCCCAAGTGTTTCCACCCTCGCCGCGTGGAGGCCCTGGACCTTCGAGGGCGTATGAAGCCATGTACATGTGCACTGAAGGGGAATAGCCAATAGAATGGAGACCCCTGGAAAAAGGGCTCTTGATATTCTTGGGTTTGGAAGAAGAAATTGAGTTTGTCAGCTGTAGCTGAACCTTTACCTTGTGCTGTACATTACATGTATACTCTGGATTAAAGCCACCCTTTCTATGCCAAGCTATACTCTGTGTTATCTGAGTTATTCATCATCTTTAAGACATTACACTAAGTATATAACTTATACACAAAGACATCACCTTAGCTCCTTGGAAATTATATTGCAGGTAAAGTTCACATTGTATCATGCTTTAGTGGGAGTTCACATCATTTCCAACTCAGTTCGGTTACAATTTTAAACATCACATGATGAATTAATGTATCATGCACAGTTTTCAAGATATGACACATTGTTATACTTACAGCAGAAAAAGAAGTAATTATTATAACAGATGAATCTTTTGAAAGGTCTCAGTTTATCTGGTTGCTCTTTCTTAATTTCCTGAAGTGAATAAACTTGAGTGAGCTTAGTTGTCAGTGGTACAGCTGATGCTGGGGAGATTTAGTTTGAAAAGGATTATCTAGCAAATCCTCCTGAGAATAAACTTATGGCATTACAGTTGCAATGGCTAAAAAGACCACAAGGAAAACTAATTTAGTGCTATTAATAGGATAATCTAAGGAGACCATTACTGGTGCTCATTTACCCTCTGGCCATGATGTTATGAGAAATTTCATGTTCTTCCTTACTTAGAGCTCACTGGATGGCCAAGGCCGTTTACAGCCTGTAGATCGAACTACTTTACAGTTCAAATATGTCCAAAATTATAACATCAAGGGAACTGAAAATCATCCAAAGATTAAATCATTTTATAGTCAATGTCTACATCCAAGCATGGTACATGCGCAGATCAGCAGTTGATGCCCCTGTCAATAACATTTTTAATTCAGAGGTTAAATGAGCTCCAAGATGCCAAATTGCAAGCAGCGGGTCTGAAAATGATGCTCAGACATTCCTGGTATCTGAGTCTTGAGCTGGCAACATTAGATATTTTCTCAGACTTGATCTCCACTGATGGAAAAACAAACCCTGGTAACTAACATGATAGCTGAACGAGGTGACCATCTCCTCAAAACATTGAACCATCACTGATTTAACACCATCAAAGTCGTTTTTTACCACACTGAATATGGATAACAATTTTCTGGACTTGCCTGTGGATGATTGGCCAAAGCTTCACTATCCATAGTTAAAAATCTAGTATTTGTAAATGACATTCTTGAAAGAAGGGTTGCTCTCATCCAAAGCACAATTGATGAAGACCAGAAGCAATATTTGCTTCAAATTGTAGAAAATCAGTGCAAACAATTTAAAAATTGTAACCGAACTGAATTGGAAATTATGAGAATTCCCACTGAAGCATGAAACAATGTGAACTTTACCTGCAATATGAATTCCAAGGAGCTAAGGTGATGTCTTTGTGTATAAGTTATATACTTAGGATTATTTTGCATCTTGTTTTTGATTGCTGTTGATAATTATATTGTTGTACAGATAAACTTTAATTATAAAGTGTTGTATATGATCAATAAACCTGTATTTTTAACAAATATGCTCACTTGACCTTATAAAAACTTATATCAAACATTCAGAGAATGAAAATAGGGCAATTCTAAATTTCAAAATTATGATAAACTCAGACATTTCAAAAGATTCATTTGTTGATCTCTCGTTTTTTAATCGTAAGTGTAAAAATGTGTCATATCTTGAAAACTGTGCATGATACAGACATGGTGTAGGTACCAAAGTGTTCGAAATATACACTTTTATATTAACTTTCAATACATTTGTATGGTCTAAAGTTGATACTTTATTAGTTATAAGGCAAATAAGGCATTTTCAGCAGAGACAAATAGCACAAAACTCCATTTCATCTATTTGGTGTTTGGGGGAGATCTAAAACCCCTTCAAATGAGCCAAAATTTTGCATGTGAGACAGAAAGGGTTCAAAGAAACTTTTTAGGGCTTAGCCCCTTGGAATTTCAGACTTTAATTTTTTTTGGGACACCCTAATCAGTATGTGTTTGGATCAAAATCTTGATCATAGTGAGATCCATTTTGGTGGGGAGTGTGACAGTTTCACATTAATGCTAAATCACAGTTTCTGTTACTAATCTAAGAGTTAGTGTTTCACAGCTTTTTGTAACATGGCTCATTGATGCCATGCATTTCCTCATTTCCACATAGTCATCGGTACTGACAACATCTATTTGTTAGCAGAGCAAGCAATAAGGTATGTTTTATAATTTTTAACTTAATATATTTTATAGTCTATTTTATAATATCATAGTTCGAGTGACATATCGTACAACAGCATTTTGCTTACATTGCAGTTATATGGTTTATAGTTTTATAATGGTTTACCATGAGAGAAAGACAATAAATCGGTAAACATTACATCTTGTTCTGTCTGCGATCAGATTCCAACTCTATACAGCTACAGCTGTAACAATTTCATTCCTCAGATAAGTGACTGTTTTGTCATTGAATTTGAATCTACTTAGATCTGAGCTAATTGCATGTTTCACTGAGTGTGTGGATTCACGAGGCACCATAATCTGTTAATATACAGCAGATGTGTGTGTGTGTGTGATTAGGGCTTTACGTCCTGTATTTCTGCACCAGTTGGGTCAATTAGGACAGGCAGAGACCATAGCAATGAGACGAAGGAGGAAACAGCCATCCAACTTAGGCTCGACCGGGAATCGAACCCTATAGAACCCGGGACCCAGCAGTTGGAAGCCCAGAGCGCTACCTCTGAGCTAGGCCCCCGCCCTAATATACAGTAGATATAATTTTTAATGTAGGGGGGGGGGGCCTCCGCAGCGATGACAAGATCATCTTGGAAGACTCCCCCAGCTCTACATTGTTTTAATGTTAACAATGTAATATGTACAAAGAAGAAATAGAGGAAATAAATTTGATCTGAATCTGAATCTTTTCATCAAATATAATACTCCCACTTGCACAATATATTCCACAAAATTTTGTTCAGCTATATATACCATAGAAAATAATTGGGGCGATACACCTGACATATTATCTTAATTCATTTCAAGGGTTTGTCTATTATGCAATTGGGGCAACTTTGGCGGCCTTAGACTTCTGCAATGATGTAGTCAAATTTTAGCTATATAGCCATAGGAGGAACAGCAACAATGCTGCATGACAGGTTCATCAAGAACATATACATATTTGTTCTTACATATCGATGGTTCATCACAATACCAAAAAGGCTAGCAGTCAAAAGTCTGCAAAAGAGCATAAACACCATATTTTTGATGATATCTTAATGCTATTTATTTATCTATATATTATTTAATTCTCACCAATAAAGTACAGTTAAAAAAATTTAGAATAATATAATTATATACAACTAGCTTAATTCGGTTCCCTATTGGGAGCCTAAATAAGCTTGGATCAGGCCTACGGCCACTCTGGGTCGAGCATGGTAGTATTAAACAATTTCTTTTTTACAAATTTATGAACAAAACCAACAGATTGAAATAAAAACACAAAAATATTTGAATTTAATTGAACTTTTATAGATATAGATTAAAGAGACTCATGAAATACAACATTCCTTGTGTGCCTATTTTGACAAAGAACAGCCAACTTTTTGGCAGACCCTACTCTTGAAAGACCCACATACAGTAGTGCATGATTAATGGTGGGGTGCTGAGGTCAAGACCAACTTTCTCAAAGGTCTGGCCCTGACTTTTGTTAATAGTTATTGCAAAACATATAGCAACAGGAAACTAGTCACTTGAACTGGAATGGTAATGTATTGGACTCATTGGAGATTATTGGTATTCGAGGTATCATCACCAACTCATTCTTGTATGGTCCCGTGGAGATCTCTGTCTCAATGATATTTGGCTTAAGTCTCTTGATAATACATTGGGTTCCATTTGTTATTCGAGGTGGATCCAGGCTTCTGAGAATCATGATCAGGGTTCCTTCTTTCAGTTCTAGGGTGTGGTGTGGCATGCCAGGCACTCGCAGTGTTCAGGTACTCCGCTGGTAAATGCACCTGTTTGATAAAAATACACATACTAATGTATTATTTGATCTAACAAGTTGGACAATTTTGTATTTGTGTACATCACATACTGTATCACAAAATTATTGGGAAGTGCCCAACCCCCTTCTCAGAATAAGGGTGTGTGTGTGTGTGAGTTATTGTTTAACGCCTCATCAGCACCTGAGTGGGCTATGTAGAGGCTCTCTAGGTTAAGATTGATTATCTATATTTGGTAGTAGAAACCAGAAGCATATAAAAAATCAATAATTGTCTGGGTTGGATATCTAGTAAAGAGATGTTGTAAGGCAGTGTGTGTGTGTGTGTGAGTTATTGTTTAACGCCTCATCAGCACCTGAGTGGGCTATGTAGAGGCTCTCTAGGTTAAGATTGATTAACTATATTTGGTAGTAAAAACCAGAAGCATATAAAAAATCTATAATTGTCTGGGTTGGATATCTGGTAAAGAGATGTTGTAAGGTATTAGCTTGAAACAAAGGTCTTCTAAAGCGTTGTAAGTGGCTGCAATCTAATAAAATATGTTTGATTGTTAGGGGGCACCGACAACTCTGGCATACCGGTGCCGGTTCATTGACTAAAAGGTGTAAATGTGTAAGTCTTGAATGTCCTATGAGGCATCTGTGATATATTCCTTGATCTTTGCGAGTATTGAACCTACTAGGTATTTTATTTTGAATGCAAGGTAAGATTGAATGCAACTTGTTGTTATTACATTCATTCCATTGTCTTTGCCAGCAAGACATGATAAAAGATTTTATAGTCATTTTAAAATCAGTGTATGGAATGGTAAAATCAGTTATCTCTTTTGTAAGAGCCCTTTTTGCTGCCAGGTCTGCTTTTTCATTCCCTTCAATGCCAGCGTGTCCAGGAATCCAGCAGAATACTATGTCTTTGTATTCGTGAAGATAGAAATACTTAATCAGAACATCTAAGATCCCAGGGTTATCAAGTTGTTTATTTTGGATTGCTTGAAGAGCAGATTTTGAATCAGAACAGATAACATAACGATCTGATTCTGAGTCCTCGATGTTCTTTAAGGCAAGGTAAATAGCTGTTAATTCTGCAGTGTATATTGAGCAGTGGTCTGGAAGACGACATTCAGCTATAACGGTTTTATAAGAAGTGACTGCACAGCCTACTCGTCTTTCCATTTTTGAGCCATCTGTGTATAGAAATTTGTACGATTCGTATTTAAACCTTATACTATAAAATAGGTTTTGATAGTCTACCGGATTGGTTTCGCTTTTCTTAAGCTCTGCCAAATCCAGGATAACTTTCGGGACTGGGAGAATCCATGGCGGAATGGGTGGTACTTCCGTCTCGGCAATGATTGTAGTATCAATTTTTGCAGCCTCAAGATAGAATTTCATGCGTAATCCCAGTGGTCGAATGGCGTTTGAACGAGATTCATAATGATGCATGTATTTTGGATGAAATATTACATCATATGTTGGATTTGTTGGAGTTGAAGCTACCTTTAGTATGTATTGCATGGATAACTTGATACGACGAAGGGAAAGTGGAGGTTCCCCTGCCAGTACATATAAGCTCTCTACAGGAGATGTACGAAAAGCTCTTAAGCTTAGTCGCAACCCTTGATGATGTACAGAATTCAGGCATTTTAGATAAGATGGTCTGGCGGAGCCATATACCACAGAACCATAATCAAGTCGAGAACGAGTAATTGCTCGATAGAGACGAAGGAGGACCGTTGTGTCCCCACCCCAATTATATTTGCTCACTACTTTAAGGAGGTTCATTGATTTCAGGCACTTGGCTTTCAGTGCTTTGATATGCGGAATGAAAGACAATTTGGAGTCAAAGAGTACACCCAAAAATTTTGTTTCATTCACCACTTTTATTTGACAGTTGTCAATTATTAGTGATGGATCTGGATGGTTTGATCGTAAATAATAGAAAGGCAGACAAACTGTCTTCTGTTTAGAGAACTTGAAGCCATTTTCGAGTGACCATTTGTGAATCCTATTCAAATTTAATTGCAGTTGTCGTTCTATGGTTGGCATATATCTGGAACGATATGCAATGAGAAAATCGTCAACATATAGGGACGACATGAGATTTTCTGAGATGGAATTTACTATACTGTTGATTTTGACGTTAAAGAGGGTGGGCGAGAGAATACTACCCTGAGGGACTCCATTCTCCTGAGAGTAGGGGCTTGACATCGTTGATCCCACTCGGACCTTAAAGAAGCGATCCTGTAGGAAGGATCCGATGAAAACTGGAAGGCGACCTTGAAGCCCTAAGTCGTGGAGATCTTTCATTATTCCATATTTCCATGTAGTGTCATAAGCTTTTTCTAGGTCAAAGAATATGGCTACTACGTGTTCTCTGTTAATGAAAGCATCTCTAACATAAGTTTCCAGTCTGACTAAATGATCTAATGTGCTCCTGTGACGGCGAAATCCAGATTGGAACTCTGTAATAAGCTGGTTCGACTCCAGGAACCAAACCAGTCTATCAGTAATAATTCGCTCCATTGTCTTACATAGACAACTGGTTAAGGCTATTGGTCGATAATTCATAGGATCACTATGATCCTTCCCCGGCTTGGGAATTGGGATGACCGTGGCTTGTTTCCACAGGGATGGAAGACATCCCTTCTCCCAAATTTGATTAAAGATATACAGTAATGTTTTTAAAGAGGATTGAGGTAGGTGTTTTAAGATTTGATAATGTATATTATCAGGGCCTGTTGCAGAGTCAGTCGCTTTTAAGATGGCCTTCTGAAGTTCTTCTAAGGTGATGTAGGAGTTATAATCTTCGCTGTTATCAGACTGTATATTTAGGGTTAATCTCTCAGCTTGAGCCTTATAACATTGAAATTCTCTCGTATAGTTCTCCGATGAGGAGTTGTACGCAAACTGTTCTCCTAACCCGTTTGATATTTGTTCTGGTGAGGAGAGATGTTCTCCATTCACTTCTAGAATGCTTACATGCGAAGCTAGGTTCTTTCCTTCAATCTTCTTAATCATTTTCCAGACTTTATTGCTAGGAGTTCTTTCAGTGAGTCTGGAGACATAGTCTCTCCAACAACTACGTTTTTTTTGCCTGACAATTCTACGCGCTTTGGCTTTCAGGCACTTAAAATTATTCAGATTGTTGATGGTCGGCTGTGATTTAAAAATTCTGAGGGCTTTCTTACGGTTTTTAATAGCTTCTCTTACTTCGTCGTCAAACCAGGGTCTTGCACTTCGTTTAGAATTATTTTTTGTCATCGGTATTGTTTTATTGGCTATATCAGTAATATCATCAGTAAAATCTTCAACGAGATTATTACAATTCCTATAATGAGACATAGTAATTGTTTCTAAGCAGTGCTTTTCGAAGGAGGTCCAATCCGCTTTATGCAACTTCCATCGGAGTTGACCCACTTCTCTTGTACCTTCTACGTTTTGTAGGACAATAGGAAAGTGATCACTGCCGTGAGTGTCCTCTAATACTCTCCATTCAAATTCCAGAAATAACGCTGGATCACATATACTAAGGTCTATCGCTGAAAATGTTCCATGACCTGGGTGAAGATATGTAGGTGAACCATCATTGAACAAGCAAAGGGTGTGGTCATTGAGAAAATCTTCAATGGTTTTTCCTTTGTTGTTGTGGGAAGTGCTTCCCCACAATTGGTTATGGCTGTTAAAATCTCCTAGGATAAGACGCGGTTCAGGCAGTTGATTGTAAAGGTTATGCAAATCACTGGCTGTAAGGTGAAAGGGTGGAGGAATATATAAGGAACATATGGTGAATGTTTTATTCAGGTTCAGACGAACTGCTGTAGCCTGAAGGTTAGTGTTAAGAGCAATATGGGTATGAATGATGCCATTTTTAACTAAAATTGATGAGCCACCAGTGGCTCTATCGTGGGCAATATTGCCATATGTATTATACATATGATAGTTTCTCAGTTTAAAACTATTTGGAGGTTTCAGAAATGTTTCCTGTAGACAGAAAACACTAGGGTTTAAGTCTTGGACCATGCAACCTATTTCATCGAAGTTGGCTCTGAAACCTCGACAGTTCCACTGAATGATACTGTCCATGAATTAGTTAAAAGAGTTTAATATTATCATAGTAAAATCTGTAGTGCATGGTATGAATTTGTATGAATATTCACTTTTTCTTCAAAGTCGCTGCCTCTTTTGGTGTTAAGATCTTTTTGAGGGCCCCACCATGCTTAGATGGTGGTGTTATGAAGCTCAGTGCACTAGATTTTTCTAGTGTTTTTCTGATGAGGGGGGGTCTTTTGGGAACAATTGATCTTTTATCAATTGCCCCCTCCCGTTGAGGCCTAGGGATGGTGGTAGTCCCTGCCTCCTCTTCCATCGGCTGGTGTATCTCTTCCGACTCAACGCCGGAAGGTGCACCCTGTGAGGGTACACAAAGTTGTGACGCACTAACCGATGGAGCTACAAGATGTCCTTTTCCGACATCTATAGCATGCTGCTTTATTCTTGCGAGGTGATCGTCTGCCTGTGAAGTCTTAGATTCTGGTTTATGTTTCTGCAAGCTTTGCCCTGCCTTGGAATAATTATAATTAGGATCTAGGTCAATCCTTCGCCTGGGCGATGATCTGGGTGAAGGAGATCTAGGTCCAGCCATCTGAGACAGGACTGAGGCATAACTTGCCCCAGCAGCCTGTTCAGCTATACGGCGTGCTTGGGGAAAGGAGATATCCTTGGTGGTCTTTAACTTCAGGATCTCTTTCTCTAGCTGCCATTTGGGACAGCCACGGTGATAGGCTGGCCCATCACCTCCACAATTAACACAATATGACTGTTTCTGACATGGTGAGTCACGGGAATGAACGTGTTCCCGTGACCCACAATTGGCGCAGGTTGCTTTGGCGCGGCAGGAGCCGCTAAAATGGCCAAATCGCTGGCAATTATAACATCGTTTTGGGTTCGGGATGTAGGGACGTACCCTACACCACTCGAACCCTATGCTGACCCTATCAGGCAACACTGTGCCATCAAAGGTCAGAGTCAGTAGCTGTCGTGAATATCTGGGGGGCTGGCGGTGAATGTGGATGACATTGTAGTCATTCAGCCAGTCCCTCAGTTCGTCATCGGAGCAGAGACTGCTCTCATGAGATGTCACAACCCCCTTGCAAGAGTTGAAGAACCGATGGGGCTCCACCTTTACAGGGGTACCCGCAAAGGCCCTCAGCTCCAGCAATTTTAACGATTGGTCCTTGTGGGCAACCTGCACCAGCAAGGATGAACTCCTGAGCCTTCTCGTATTTTCAACGAAACCAATACTTTCTTTCAACGTTCGACAAATTGTTATGGCTGAGAGACGGGAAAACCCATCGTCACTGCCAGTAACAACAAGAAACTTAGGCCATGGCGTAGATATAACATCATAAGTTGTACTTGGATTGGCATCATCTGTAGATGAGCGGAAACGTTTACTTTGTCTGGAACCAGTAGCCAATTTTTCGACCTCAGCCTGGTTTACCGCTGAGGGACGCGCACCTTGTTCACCCGGGGGACGTGCGAGCCGGTTTGGACTATTCTCTGAAGACATTTCCATTTTTGTTTCCCCTGTATGGTAGGGGACACACCCTCCTGTAAAGCTGGAGCAGCTTGTGCAATGCGCACGGTCCTGTTTTAGCCACTGGGGATAGAGGACTTCACCCCAAGTGTTTCCACCCTCGCCGCGTGGAGGCCCAGGACCTTCGAGGGCCCCTGTATGGTAGGGGAACACCCTCCTGTAAAGCTGGAGCAGCTTGTGCAATGCGCACTGTCCTGTTTTAGCCACTGGGGATAGAGGACTTCACCCCAAGTGTTTCCACCCTCGCCGCGTGGAGGCCCAGGACCTTCGAGGGCTCAGAATAAGGGTAATTTTACAAATTAAAGTGATTTGGATTGTTGAATTTTTTTTAAGTGAATTATTCGGACAATTTTGTAATTGTGTACATCACATACTGTATCACAAAATTATTGGGAAGTGCCCCCCCCCCCCCTCTTCTCAGAATAATTCAGAATAATAGTAATTCTAAAATTAAAAAGATTTGGATTGTTTTATTTAAGTGAATTATTTGTATTTGTGGACAATTTTGTAATTGTGTAAATCACATACTGTATCACAAAATTATTCAGCCCCTCCCCTTTTACATGTAACTCAAATTTTGGATCTGCAAATTCAACAGTAAAATAGCAATCCGGAGCATAAATGGCTCTGTATCAATAAATTGGAAGAACAGTTGAGTAATTTCTACCAAACTAAATTGATTTAGATTGAGATTTGTATATTATTTGGTGTACTTACTACAAAATAATAGCAGACGAAATACTTGCAGACGAACCTTTAGCAGACGACAAAATTTGTCCTAAAATGGTAGATGGCAGCAGTGATCGTGTTGTCAATCAACAGAGGGCGCCGATGCGGGGCACAACTGGGTCAAGTGCCATATAAACAAAAAAACATGCTGACTTAAAAAGTATGAAAAAGTTGTCAAAAACTAAAAAAAAAGTGATTAGGACAGGATTTAGGCAGGCAGGACAGAGTGAAGTGAAAACTCGAAAGTACTGTGAAGACAAAATAGGATATTCTGGGGTGTTTGTTCGTTTAAATTGCCGAAAACGTGGACAAACAGACGCAACGATTTTATAGATATTGTGATAAGATTGGTTCTTCCGGGTCCTTTTAAACCAGGGGGACTGGTATGGGTCTAGTGTGCTCTTAATTAATCTTCTTTTAATCTGAATAATTGCTATTCCTACTGCCTTGTCAACTGCATTTTGTAGCCTTCTTTGCCCATTATATGGCTAGGCTTAGAACTAGTGGTAA